>CM072816.1:52643692-52889419 GCA_036937905.1 Salvia rosmarinus
CTCTTTAGTAGTAGCGGTATTATCGAATTTTCTTCTCCATGCTAATCCCATAGGACTTGTAGTTCCTGAGGAAAATGGAGCAAATCTTCCTTTTCTTTCACATGATTGTGGGATGAATTTCAACTCATCATTCCTTTCGGATTACATCTAATTCTTTCATAGGTATTATGTTCAAGTTATTTACTAGATCTTAAGTGATTCTAAGTTTAATTCTAAGTTCGAAATAAGCGTGATTCTTAGTTTCTTCTATGGTGAGATGATTCTTCCAATTTCTTATTTGAACTTAGTTTTATTATATCTACATGCTCTTTCGTGAAAGGTATAAAGCAATGCATCGTAAAAATATTACGTGTAGAAGTTTTCATACCTTCTGTGTCTCTTGTTTTGTTCGATCGGTTCAGTGGGCATAAGTTCTAGCTTGTGTTGTGGCGCTGTCGCGCCAGGACGACATCTGGTCGATATTGTATATCCCTTAGTGATTGTTAGACCGTAGGTGGGTTTTCCTATTCCTTGGCGTGCACTCTAACATTTCCTTGATTGTAATCACGAGATTACCTCCCATTTCTCTCTCTTACCAGCATTATGTGATTGAGTGGCAGACTTATCTTCCGGCATTGTCGCCTCAATGTCTAAAGCCCGACTAAGAGCTTCGATTGTTAAATCTCCATGATGCAAGAGACATTCTTATTTCAGCCTTAGACCAAACCTAAATTTCTCGACATTTTCATGTAGATTCACTGTCCGGCACTTGACATATCACAAAAGAGGCGATCGTACTCGCCATTCTGACATATTCTCTTGCTTAAGATTTAAGAATTAATTTCCTTTTCTTCCTATAGCTCTGGGAATGTATTTCATACATTTCGCCTTAAAGTTTTCCCAAGTGAATTCATTTATTTGTTACGTGTTGGGTTTTCCTTCGGGTTTCCACCGTAAATCACCGGTCCGATGAGTTAGAAGGTCACACAAGCGCTCTTCGCGTATGCAAGGAAATCGAATATTCTTTCTATTGACCTTACCCATTGTTCGCCTCCTGACCTTTTCCATTAAAGGTAGGAGGATTTTCCTTAGAAAAACTCTTGATCCCACGATCCGTGGAGGGAGTGGTTGTGGTATCTCTTTCGGTGGGACTCGCCTTCTCCCATCTCTTCCTCTATTTTCTTGCTCAAGCTCGCGCTAGGCGGCATTCGGAATTACAAAGATGTATTTAACATTTACGTAATGTTTATCGTAATTATAACATCATTATACAACCTCATCATAATACGGTTTTAGTAAACCATTCACCCTTTCCATCCTCACTATCCGTGGTTTCACGAAAGTTTAGATTTACTTGAAAACAACTTTCTTCATGCATGATAGGCGGAGGTATACGAGTCGACTTGCTAACAGAATACTTTTATCTATTAAGTTTTCCTCTGAAGAATTTCTGATTTCCATCTTTGACATGTCCCACCTACTAACAAGGTTTCAGACAATCAACTATCTTACGATAAGTTGCATTCTTTCTTATTAGACGTAATAAGAGGAGGGTATATTCCAAGGATATCATACACTTTTCTTTACTCTAAGCACTAAATGCTAAAGAGTATCTTGTTCATAACTTAGTTATCATATACTTGTGGAAGTATAATCAGATCTATCAGATTGGAAAACCCATCAGGTCGATCCACCCATGTGTTTTACAAAATGATATCTCGCCTCATCGAGAACTTCTTTACATCATTTCTGATGTTTATCATTTCACTAACTCTCAAACTTAGGTGACAAAGAGTCAACCTATTTCTTACTTATGGTTTCAAGGATTTAAGAAATTTCATCATAACAACTTTCAAGAAGTATGGTTCCACAATTCAAGAGACAACTCGAGGTTTTGAAACAATACGTTCTTGAATCGAATAATTTGGGAGATAGGGTCCAAGACCGAATAACGATTTATCGAGATTTCTTTTGTCATACGTATGGCTGTGGACCCACAAATATTTTCTCACCAGGAAGGCTTGGTTTCAAGAGGATGTTTATGAAATTTTTTGTTGTAAATTTCTTTCAAAAAGTGAGAACTCAAGTGATTTTCAATCGAACTAGGTCAGTAGAATTAAACTCCATGACAACTTGGATGAATAGACTTTGAAATTTGATAACTGATCGGATATCAACAAAGGTTCTCATGTATACATGTCATAGCTCTACTTGTACTATTGGAAATCTCGCCTCTAGTAGTGTTCTAAGGTTCCGTACTAGAGTTCTCTATGTAAATCGTAACACTAATATCAACCGCTTTGAATTTCTTATTTCGCTTTCTAACGAGAAAGTCATAGTCGATTTGGATTTTGCGACGTGAACATCCAAACGAAAACTATACTCATGTCACTTATCGCATAGTGACATTTATCATCTCGAAATCATCGTTCGATTCTTAACATCATCAATTTCCATTCATGCTCTTCGACTGTCGTGCTTATCTTTCAACTCGAGATTCTCATTTCAATCTCGTTCGCTCATACGACTAAAATTCTCATAGTTCTCTTCTATGTTCTTTCAGTGGATCATGCGACTTAGGCATCAGTTCTTTTGGATAACATACCCATCATCAAAATAATCGGAAATTTCGAACAAACATTCATAACATATCTCTTTATAATAATCATGCTCATCTAATTTCACAATTTAAGATTTCACCTCGACATATCGTCAACACTTTCTCATATCATATCATCATAACATAATCATATGTTGGTAATGAACTAATAGCTTTCATAACATAAATTTTCATCAATTCGTGAATTAAAGATTTCTCTTGACATATTAGTGTCGATGCTTTCGTATAACATTATCATAATATAATCATATGTTGGTCGAACCAACAATTTTCACTTCATCATACCACCAACCCACATATAACAATATCATATCAAATTAATCCTAGCGTATTCGCATCCGCTTAGGAACAAATATCAATTTCAGTAAAACTTCATCTAATGTTTGCAATTACTTTATTTTCAATAGTTCTAATAACTTTCATCTCTTTGGAAATATCATTTTCCATGTTCAAACTTTTCATTTCAAACTTTGAAAAGGACATGTACTTTCAAACTTTTTCATTTCCAAACCGAGAAAATCATTTACTCAACGCTTATCAAATTTTTGTCTCCCATGAATATCTCATACCTACATATTCGTGGAACTTGAAGTTTCCTGAATATGCCCCAACGCATATTCCTAGAATCTCTTTATTTAAAAACTTTCATTTTCTTGGAAAAATCATTTGCTTAGTAACTTTCACCTTCAAACTTCTCATTCTCATTTTCAAAACTTTAAGAAAATCATTTACCTCTTTCCCGAACTTGAGTGATGGAGTGTGGTAGTCGATCTCTAAGTCTAGGACTCAATCTAGACTTAACTTTTGAAAATTTTGGGTTTAAGATCGGCTCGATACTAATCAGAACAACCCGCCAACCCAAAGTACGGATTAGCGGACTATTACTAATGACGGAGATTAACAATAGGAACAAGAATAATTATGGAATGAGGGCATATGATAAACTCTCAAGACTTCATAACATTTAACACGACAAACATAACTTACATATGAACTCGAATCATTCGACCTTTATCAAAAGGGTTCAACTACTTGAAGGAATGAGGTACAAACTAAAAACATAACTTAAGGTACTGCATGGAAAACATGTGGATTACAATACGACGATGCGTATCCAAGTTTAACTATCAACGCACAAAGACTTCGATTGCTCAACACCGCTCCATCCCATCCATCCCAACTCGCACATTTAAAACAACAGGGGTCGAGTACAAATAATGCACCCAGTGGACCTATTCAAAACATTTTCTTTAAATTACATCGCCCTAAAGACACGAGGTTTTAATTGAGAATGCCTTGCTTACTAAAACATTTTCTCATTTCTCAAACGCGCCGCCGAGCATTTTCTATTTGTATGATCCATGTCATTCACATACTGCTCATAACGATCTCACGCCGTAAAGTAGGCCTTACCGACGCCGGACCGCAAGATGTTGCTAACGGCTCACAATCACATAGTCGGATTAGATCCGACTAGATCCACGACCGCACGATGATCTAACCATCACCACACCGGTGTACACGTAACCCTAGCGAATTCGTGATCCGACTAGGATCCGATATCGATTTTCTCATCGCGGGCTACCAACGATCAAGTCATGCAACCAACATATACTTTCAGTCACCCAACAACATGATAGATCCATACACAAAACATAAACACTTTGGGTATGTAATAATAAGCTCATAATCATTTTCAACCGAAAGCTTGTAAATAAATATTTCAAGAAAGCGTCGAATAAAAGGGTTTTCGTAAAGCCCACCGTACGAAGCTTTTCAAATAAGTCCTTTCAACATCAACGATCACGACGCTCCAACCTTTACGTAAGGAATTAATTTATACGAGTCACGCTCGATGAGACAACATCGCCTATAACGTTTCACGATCAAATAAGGCAATCGCGGATTATTTTAACGCTTCTCAATCGATGATGTCGATTATAAATTTTCGATTAATAAGGAATATTCTACCTTTTAGTACATAATACGCTTTAAGTCTTACGTACGTAAGTTACATTGTTATTAAACGTCTACGTCACATAGATCACTTATTATCGAAATACGTGCCTTTGACCTTGGTCAACGTTTTTGGTCAACTATTTTGACCGAGTCAACAAAAGTCAACAATTTGACTTTGTCAACAAAAATCAACATTTTGACTTTTTCAATTATTTATGAAATTTTTTTTTATGTGCAATTTTGTTCTAAAATTCTATAAAATCATAATATGTCTAAAACATTATTTTAGATCATATATGTAATTATACTTGATAAAATAAATTTATAACATTAATACTATAAAGTATGATTTTTCATTCAAATAACCAACTAAACATTTTTCAAAATTCAATAAATTCACATATCACTTAATCATCCTTAATTATGCTTACTATAACATAATTGTTATTTATTATGAACTATTGAATTTAATTTACCTAAGTCATATTTAAACTTCGACTTAGGTCCAAATAATTTTATAAATTTCAATAAATTCACAACCATATATTATGAATCTACATCATCAATAGACATGATAGCACTTAAAGTGGATCATATCTCAATATCATATCATATATTATAATTTTGAAATTCATGAACTTAGGTACTAAAGTTTGCAAAATTTATATAAATTCATATAAGCATAATTAATACCTAGATTATGATTTCATACTTAAATCAACAATTAAAATCAAAATCATCAACATATCCTACCCACATGATTTTGGCCTCTTACAAAATTTAATACCATGCTTAATTTTGTGATATAATTATAATACATGCTTAATAACATCATATAAACACAATATCTAAACATCTTAGCATATGTTACATAATTTTCGAACATATCATAAATAAACTAAGTTATAACATAAATTCTAACATCAAAATCAAAATTCTACGTATAAGCTTCAGAAAATTTCTAACCTTTAATTGGGTCGATTTTGATCGGCAACGCTTATTTGTCTAAGGTTTGGGATCAAACTGATGAACTCACACTATTTTTCCTCTCTATATTTCGGTTCTTAGGGTTTCAAAATGGAGAATGTTTGATCTTATATTTATAGAGTTAACAAGTTGTAGTGTAATTATTACATAAAATATCACTAATACACTTGTTAAAATTAGTCAAAAGTTTCGCCAACTGTATTAACTAAGGACAAGATTTTAATCCTTATCATGCCATTATTTAATGTAGGATCTTATCAACTTAAAATATTTATTCTTTACTCCCTTTGTTCACGCTCAATTTGTAATCAAAGAGAACAATTTTATCATTCCAATCATCCTTGTGTTCGAAATATTTCATTAAAATAAAATCATTACATTTGCAAATTGTTTTCACTTTTTCGTCCATTTGCTTATTAGTATAGAAAGATTTTAATTGATTTGCCTATCATACTAATCATTATCAACTTAAATTAATGTATATCACATTCAATCAAGTTGTAAATTTTTTCCTAATTCATTAGTTGTTCACGGCAATTACAATAGTGTAGGATTAATTTTAATTTTTATATTATTATATACTATAATATTATTTAGGATAAGATCATAATTGAAGTCAAATATTTCAACTAGATCTTTATTTTGGTTTAACATTTGTTCATACCATTTTGTCAACATTTTCGCTAGTTCATTAATTAGGCTATAGTTACTTGTTCTAATTGATAACTAACTCTACTTTACAACTCATATATGATAAGATCCTACTCATAATCATTCATTAATTGTAGTATGATATTTGTACATAAAATCACACAAAATCATGCTTATTTCATCCACAATTTTCTCTATATACAAGTGGCCTCCACTTGTGTATCTTGATAATAAACTCATATTATCTATAATAATATCACATTAATATAATTAATATCATACATTATCATTTAGATAGGAATTAAATTCAAATTTCACTTTTAGAAAACCCTATTTTCGAAAATCACTAAGGAAATTCCAAACATTTTATTTCCTTGTATAAAATAGTACTACTAGTTATGTGATATATTATAGTCTTAGATAATAAGTTTAATCATAGAAAAGTATATAAAATAAATTAGATTTCAAAACCCTAATTTCTAATTATGCAATTTCAAAAATTTCAAAATAGGTACATTCTATTCTTTAAATTTTCTAGCATTATTTAATGATAAATAATGCTCTTATATAATAAAATAATTATATGAATTTTAATTTTATAATTCCATGATTGTTGAAGTTATCGACTATCTCTAAAACCGACGCTTTAAACGCCTCAAAATTCTCATAGGCAATTATCTCTAAATGTTCAAAATAAAGTTGTAACAACTTTATTTATTCTTATAATAATAGGAATTTCAAAATTGCTTGCTTAATAAATCAGAAGACATAATGCCGAATTTATCCGACGCGAACATTACGTCGGGAATATCAACTTATATTCCTTAATTCATCAAGCATCGCTGAATATCACACGTAGATTATCCAATTATGCTTGGTCAAAGTCAGTGTCTGACTAATTAAGATTTTAATTATCGAGTTAAAACCTAATTACGATTTATATTATCGTAATTACGTATTAAAATTACGGATATTACATTACCGCCAAAAATGTTTACTTTTGTGTATGTATCCTATCCATGAAATGTTATGAATGTTGTTGGTTGCCTCAACTTATGAATGAAATCTATATCGGATCCTATGCAGGGCTTATACCGGCTAGGATTAACGTGTACACCTAAGGGAGTGTGTAAGAACAATTCACGGCGGTCACGGCTCGTAGAAGGAGCTCCTTCACGACGCTCGACTATGATGTTATGATGAAAGGATAAGGATATGGATCATACATGTAAGAAAAAGCTGCCAGCGATGTTTATGAAAATGATAAAAATATTTTAGTAAGCACGAGGCCTTTCAAATAAAACCCTTGGTCTTACCATGATAAGCGTGTAATTTAAAGTATAAAATGTTTTGGCATAAGTCCACCGAGTGTATTCTTGTACTCAACCCCGATATTTGTTTTAAATGCGATTGAGTCGTGATGCGATGGAGCAGGTTGAGCAATAGAAATCTTTTGTCATGAAAGTTAGTACCTTGAATGCACATCGTCATATGTAGTTCACATGTTTTCATGCAAGAATATGAAGTCATATGTATTTTATGTTTGTCAAATCTCAAAATATAGAAGTTTTAGAAGTATTCCGATATATGTCTCACATTTCAATGTTCATGTCCTTGTTACGTTTCTAAATTTCATTCCCAAGTAATAGTATCTACTAATCCGTCTTTGGAATAGTGTTATAAGTATATTAGTACGTGAGCGAGGTTATGTTGTACACCTAGTATAAGTATGAGTTTCGTTGAATAGATACACTAAGGCGTAAACGATTATAGATATAGGAATATCTCTTTTATAAGAATCGATTTCATAATTGAAATCATTCTATTAAAAATGTCGATATGGGTTCAACGTTTGACCTAATTTATTCTGTAAGAGGTCGTGTATGTTTCGCTCAATTGAAGTATGAAAAGTTATAAGTTGGATTATTGATAAAAGGCGTACTAATTTAGTTAAAGGATACAAAATCTTTAGAAGATTTATATATAGTTAATAAATCTTAATAAAGATTTTGAAAGTTATCAGTTAATTTAGATCTTGATTTCCAAAATACGATCGTACTAAATTAGTTTCTTACGAAGGAGCGCGAAGGGTCGTTGAAGTAAGAAGGATCGAGAAGCATACACGAGGTGAGCTTTTTCCTCAAGGATAAAATGAAATGACAAATGTTTTATTACGATGCTTTCTTATGAGAAATGATGATGAAATGCTATTATTTAATTACCCCAAAATGCTTATGTTTTATGTATGGATCTATCGGTGTTGGTTGACTATGAATGATAATCAAGTTGTTGGTTCGCTACCAACCATGAATGAAAATAATTCGGATCCTATCTAGAAGGATAATTCTGGCAGGATTAACGTGTACACTATGGATTGTGTCTTGAAAGGTTTGCTCGGCGGTCGCTTCCGTGGAAGGAGGCCTCTACTGCTAGATGATGTTATATAAGATGTGATATGGATCATACAGACAGAAAATATGTCGGCGGACAAGTTTATGAAAATGACAGAAATGTTTAGAGCACGGCATTTCAAATAAAACCTCGTGTTTATCGGGCGTATAATTGATGTTATGATAAATATTTTGGCATAAGTCCATTGAGTGCATCTTTGTACTCGACGCTTGTTTTAAATGTGCAGTTGGTGAGTGATGAGCAGTGTTGAGCAGAGGAAACCTTTTGTCGAGTAGTTTGTACCGTAGACATCATCAATGTGTACTTCACATGTTTTCCATAAGAACACGAGTTATATTTTAAGTAGAAAGATTACCTTCGGATCACGTTGAACCCTCATAAAGAGATGTCAGTCTCGTATGTAAATTATGTGTGCTTTATCTAGAATGTCTTGAAGTTCTGAAGTTTTCTTGATATATGTCTCATAGTTCGATATCTATTCTAGTCCTATCTTCTTAATCTCGTTCCAGTAATAGTCCGCTAATCCGTCATTTGAAGTGTTTATTTTCATATAGCATTTGAAGGATGACTATTTGATGGATTAAATGTGTGATGGATAATTTTATCTATCAGATCATTTGTTTACTACAAAGGATTAATGAATGATTAAAATTGAGATAAATAATTCTCCTATATTTTGAGGATTATTTTAATTCTACCTATATTGGTTGGATTAAAATTAATGGAGAATAATTAAATGATTAAAATATCCGAACTTTGGGATATCCTCAAATATTAATCTTTCAAAGTAAACACCGATTATGTTGGATTAATTTTATCTATCTCGACCTAATCATGTAAAGTAAACACCCCTAATAGGATAATTCTTATCACAGGAAGATGTATACGAGTTTATGGCTTTAAAGGGCATCGTATCGTGAAAAGATTTGAAACATACTACTCATTTATTTTATAAATGTATGACATTTTTCCTAGTACAAATAGAAATAGAGTGTCGATCCGAAGTTGCATGATCTATATTGAGTTGTGAAGATGGTGGAGATTGGTTTAAGAGGCATTTTATGATTGATGTTATCATCATTCATGGAAACCTGAAATGGATATATTGTTCCATATATCCCTGAATTGTTTGGAGAATGTTGATCAAATTAAACATTGGAATTGATGAGCACGTCGTGGGAGTTTGATGAGAACAAGAGCGAAGTGGGTTAAAAGAATGCTTCATTTTTGTTGGTCCATTATTATTTTTGATGGTAATCACTTTTATTTAATAATTAGTGGTTGTTTATTTATTGTTACTCGTGTGATTAGCTAAAATTTATTTTTGTTGGTAGGTATTTTATGTTGATAGGGTTGGTTACAAGATGCAAACTATACCCAAACATTATCGAAAGACAAGATCTTTGAAATTAAAGGAGGTATTTGGTGATGAATATCATAATCCACCAATTGAGATCGGTGCATATCAAGATGAAATCACATATGTAGAGCTAGTGGAAACATTGTAAGCACAAATATTGAGGTGTTAACAATTGCAAGAAGATAGCCACACTAACCGTGGATATGATGAAAATAATTGAGTTAGCTCAAAAGAAATAGTTGTGTCTCGTTCGTTCAACGACAATAGAAAAAAATTTAAAGTCCATCTTGTGTTCCACACTATCTGGTCTTCTACTAGAAACAGAAGAGATGAGCTTTTGGAACAATAATGGGGTTAAAACTTTGGGATGATGTTGATGTTGTTGTTGCAAAGAGACGAATATATAAGCAAGCTTGAAACGCCATCCTTCGTTTTGGTTTGACTAAATATGGAGCACACCACGGTAATGGTAAAATTATTGGTGATATTGTGCATATTGAAGAAGTGTAGTTTTATTTAATCAAAATCAAATTCTAACCTTTGGTTTATATTTGATTAAATACACTAAAACTTATATTTGCGATATGGGTTTGATGTAGCATATATTGATTACGTGCGTTACAATGATGCAACACGATTGTAGACAATATTGTTGAAGTCTTCAAACACAAGTTACCCTTTGCCTCACTTTAATAATGCAGTGAATGTCATTTAAAATATATGTGCTCGACATTACTTTCGTAATACCTATCCTTCAGCTTCGGTTTGCATGACACCGATTTTCTAGAAAGGTCAAAAGTTGACTTTTGTTTGGTGATGCGACTCACAAAACCTCAGCTTTGAAGAGTGTCTTATGAAGAATTATATGACACTAAGTATCGTTTTGCACCACCCAAGGTTTGACACCGGAAGTTATCAAAATCGAACTTTTCAGGGTCTTTTAAAAGCATATCTTGTTTATAGTCGTCAGATCCGATTTTATTTGAGTCCATGTGTACCAAGTTTGTGATTTTGGAGTCCGTTGGAAAAGATGCATCGCTGGTTTTCGAAAATGGGACGCTATGAAGACAGCAACCCCCTCTTCCTATAAATAGATGGCTAGGCCTTCATTTTCAACGATATTTTCTTCGTCCCTATGTGTTTATGGAGTCGGTGCTTCTGTATGCGAAGCACCTGGAGGAGGGGATCGGCGGAAGCTTGGCGGTCCCAGAACCATTTTTTGTTTTGTCATTTTCTTGTTTTGATTATGCTTTTAGTAGATAGATAGCATAGAACTGGTTTCTAAAGGGACGGACGAGAAAATGGTCTGAGGTCGCCTATTTGGCCAAAACCGCCTGCCTCGTCCGCCGTGAGCCATTGCCGATTGGTGGCCGACGGGCCACTTCTATGGGACCTTTAGGTTTGAGTTTCGAGCTATGTGTTCTACTAAGTTGGACGACCGACCGGCAAGTACGGATCATATGGATCGTCACCGTATGATAAAGGGATATAAACATAGCTAATCAATACAATTAACCATTTAACTACTCAGATAAGCATAGACTAAAATGGATAAGCTATTATACCAACTCAAGTCACGTAGGACTCCAAAGGTTCACGCTCAAATATAACCCATCGAAATTCAAAGAACGAGGCGACTCAAGTTCATAATCAGTGAAACAGCTATAATCAAGACATCAAAATAATATCGAGTTAGGCAAAATAATGTGAACATGCATATGATGATGCATGCCCAAGGTTCTAGAAATCCTTCTAATATAAGCAACAAACAGTACTGCACCACTCGCACCCTCATCAATCTCGCTCAACTCGCGCATCAAAACGAGAGCTAAAGTACAAAAGTACTCGGTGGACTCATTGCGAAAACATTTTCTTTGTTAAAGTTATTAATCGCCACAATACAGCTGAGGATTTTAGTTAAAGACTCATACCTATCAAACATTTTATCATTTCTCAAAAGCAGCCGACTATTTCATTCACTGTTCCATATCTGAAATGATGAATAAGGAAGAACATCGACCATTCTTTGGTTATCTGAGAGAAAGGAAATAAAGATCAAGGATATGGAAATTATTTAAGGAATTTCCAAACATTTCCTAACAATTTACAAAAACTACCCACGATAGGCTAGAGATTATCTATGAATCTAGAACCCGATTGGCAGTAACAAAGCACGATAATGAATGGCTTCAAGAAGTTGGAAGCAAAGGGTAAATCTAAGAATTATAGATTTAAGTTTTATCGAACTTAGTGTATCACCTTGGGAAATACGTGTTTACAAGGAAGAATGGTTGTTTAAGAATAGGTATTGACTATCGAATTAAATCAATTGATGCTTAAGAACAAGTATACACCACCAAAGTTGAGCGATTGCTCGATTAGTTGAAAGAAGTGAAATTATCCTCGGCGATCTTAAATAAAGATGTCATCGGTGAAGGTCGTGACAATGTACCCAAATGGCTGTGGACAGATTATGGCCACTATGAGCTTATAATTATGCCGTTAGGACTAACGGATGTACTAGCCTATTCTTGAACCTCAAAAATTGAGTGTTTATCCTTACTTAGATAAATTTGTCTTAGTCTGGAGATATCCTTATCCATACAAAGAGGAAGGAAGGACATAAGTAACGAGAATAGTCTATAAACCTTAAGAACCACTGAAGTTCTTGCCAAGTACGGTAAATGATAAGTTTGGCCTAAAGATAATGTTCCTTGGACATATCGTGTCATCGAAGGAATTAAAGTGGATTTGGCTAAGGTTAAGCGATGCAAAGAATAGAACTACCCTCAACTTAGAACTAGACGATAATACGGATTAAGTTTTGGAAACATCCTCTAAGAAGTGAGGTATGGTTAAATCACCGATCATGAAAGTTTAAAATACTTGTCAGCGAAGAAGTTTTGGACATGGAAAGAGATGGCTCAAATTAGTAAAGGATCATTGTATGAAATATCACCCATTAAAGGCGCGAAATAGCTAAGGTCTTGAATCGTGAAACTCGATCTAAGTAAGGATGTCTCTTAAGAAAGAGAAACTCACTAAAAATTTAAAGCGAAAGAGCGAGGAAGCACATGCTAATGTCTATTGTTTAAGGAAGGATCGTGTCCCAAATAATGAGTTAAAGAATGAAATCATGGTGTTCATAATACTTCTTATACCACCCATTCGAGGCAATATTAAGATGTATCGAGACTTATGAGAAAAGTTCGATAGAAAGAGTGGAAACAAGATATAGTCCCGTTCGTTAAAAGTAGAGGCATTACGTCGACAAACTATGAAAGTTATAGCCCGGAAATACCCAGGAATGGAGCGACATCGTAATGAAGTTCGTAACGGATTATCAGCGTCGAAGAAATAGCACTACTATAGTAGTAGTGGATCAACTCGTTAAATCGTTCATTATTGACCTATTGGATTACTTATGATCGATAAACTAGTTCGATGAGCGTAAAAGAAGTAAATGCGTTACATAGAGTGCAAATCTATCATAGTTGATAGAGATTCCAGTTCTAAATTTGGATTAGTTAAAGAAAGAATTGGAGATGAGATTAAACTAGAGCATAATCTTCGCTCGTAGATGGACGATGAAGCAATCGAGCGTTTTAAGATATGTTAAAGACATTAGCGTGAATCAAAATCAGAGTTGGAAACATATTTTCCACTAATCTGACGCCGCTCGTGGGTAGCTATCGAAAATGGTCGATATGGGCCGTATGAGGATGTTGTCTGAAAGAAAGTGTCGATCACTTCTTTATTATGATAGGTCGAGGAAAGTTCCGGTCAACGGCTGAGTAAAATAATTGAGATTATGCATGAGAGCGGATAGCGATAGCGAAGCTCTGAGAAAAGTGCTTACTGCAGATACGTAAATAAAGTTTTCTTAAGGTCTCTCCAAAGAGGTTAAAGTTGAGTGAAATGCGAGTTAGAATCACGTTTTATAAGACCGTATGGGGATTTTAGAAAGGATAGGCCCAGCATAGATTGGTACTTCGGTATGGGGAATGTGCGTAATGATTTATGTGTCCTTTGTTAAGAAAGTATGCGTATTATCCAAAACACGTGAGTTATTATGATGATGATGTTCTTAATCGGATACGGATTATGAGGAAAGACTATGACGATGTTGAATCGTAAAAGTATAGATCGAAACAAGTTTATACAGTTAGTGAAAGTCGATGGAGAAACCATGGACGAGAAAGCCAATGTGAGAACATGAAAAATAGATGACGAAAAGTATCCTGTTTTGAGGTATACAAATTTCGGGACGAAATTTATTTTAATGGTAGAATGTAATATCCGTAATTTTAATACGTAATTACGATAATATAAATCGTAATTAGGGTTTTAAGCTCGATAATTAAAATCTTAATTAATGACACTGACTTTGACAGCATAATTGGATAATCTACGTGTGATATTCGCGATGCTTAGTGAATTAATGAATATAAGTTCGATATTCCGAGCGTAATGTTCTAACGTCGGATAAATTCGGATTATGTCTTCTGATATTATAGCGATTAAGCAATTTTGAAATTCCTATTATTATAAGAATAAATAAAGTTGTTACAACTTTATTTTGAACATTGAGAATAATTCGCTATGAAATTTTGAGGCGTTTTAAGCGTCGGTTTTAGAAGATAGTCGATAACTCGATGAACAATCATGGAATTATAAAATTCAAATTTCTATAATTATTTTATTATATAAGAGAATTTTTATCATTAAATAATTCTAGAAAATTTAAAGAATAGAATGTACCTATTTTGAAATTTTAAATTGCATAATTCAAATATGGGGTTTTGAAATCTAATTTATTTTATATACTTTTCTATGATTAAACTTATTATATAAGACATATAATATATCACATAACTATCAGTAGCTATTTTATACAGGAAATAAAATGTTTGGAATTTCCTTAGTGATTTTCGAAAAATAGGGTTTTCTAAAGTGAAATTTGAATTTAATTCCTATCTAAATGATAATGTATGATATTAATTATATTAATATGATATTATTATAGATAATATGAGTTGTATTATCAAGATACACAAGTGGGACATTGTATAGAAGGATTGTGGATGAAATAAGCATGATTTTGTGTGATTTTATGTACAAATATCATACTACAATTAATGAATGATTATGGTAGGATCTTATCATATATGAGTTGTAAAGTAGAGTTAGTTATCAATTAGAACAAGTAACTATAGCCTAATTAATGAACTAGCGAAAATGTTGAAAAAATGATATGAACAAATGTTAAATCAAAATAAAGATCTAGTTGAAATATTTGACTTCAAATTATGATCTTATCCTAAAATAATAGTATATAATAATATAAAAATTAAAAATTAATCCTACACTATTGTAATTCGTGAACAACTAATGAATTAGGAAAAAAATTTACAACTTGATTGAATGTGATATACATTAATTTAAGTTGATAATGATTATATGATAAGCAATCAATTAAAATCTTGTCTATACTAATAAGCAAATGGGCGAAAAAGTGAAAACAATTTGCAATTGTAATGATTTTATTTTAATGAAATATTTGAACACAAGGATGATTGGAATGATAAAATTGTTCTCTTTGATTACAAATTGGCGTGAACAAAGGGTAAAGAATAAATATTTTAAGTTGATAAGATCCTACATTAAATAATGGCATGATAAGGATTAAAATCTTGTCCTTAGTTAATCTGAGTTGGCGAAACTTTTGACTAATTTTAACAAGTGTATTAGTGATATTTTATGTAATAATTACACTCAACTTGTTAACTCTATAAATATAAGATCAAACCTTCATTCTCCATTTGAAACCACAGCAACGAAAATATGAGAGGAAAAATAGTGTGAGTTCATCGAGTTTGATCCCAACCTTAGACAAATAAGCGTTGCCGATCAAAATAAACCGATTAAAGGTTAGAAATTTTCTGATTATATACATAGAATTTTCGATTTTATCGATTGAATTTATGTTATAAGCTTAGTTTATTTATGATATGTTGAAAATTATGTAACATATCTTAGATGTTTAGATATTGTGTTTATATGATGTTATTAAGCGTATTATAATTATATCACAAAATTAAGCATGGTATTAAATTTTGTAAGAGGACCAGAAATCATGTGGGTAGGATATGTTGATGATTTTGATTTTAATTGTTGATCTAAGCATGAAATCATAATCTAGGGTATTAATTATATATAATTTATATAAATTTTGGCAAACTTTAGTACCTAAGTTCATAAATTTCAAAAATTATAATATATGATATGATATTGAGATATGATCCACATTTAAGTGCTATCGTATCGTATTGATGATGTAGATCATAATATATGGTTGTGGGAATTTATTGAAATTTATAAAATTATTTGGACCTAAGTCGAAGTTTGAAATATGACTTAGGTAAATTAAATTCAATAGTTCATAATAAATAACAATTATGTTATAGTAAGCATAATTAAGGATGATTAAGTGATATGTGAATTTATTGGAATTTTGAAAAATGTTTAGTTGGTTATTTGTAATAAGAAAATCATACTTTATAGTATTAATGTTATAAATTTATTTTATCAAGTATAATTACATAATATGATCTAAAATAATGTTTTAGACATAGTATGATTTTATAGAATTTTTAGAGCAAAATTGCACATAAAATAACAAAATTTCATAAATAATTGAAAAATCAAATGTTGTTTTTGTTGCAAAATCAAAATTGTTGTTTTTGTTGACTCGGTGAAATAGTTGACCAAAAGCGTTGACCAGATCGAAGGGCGTATTCGATGTCGTGATCATGTGACGTGTGCGTTTAGTAACGATGTAACTTACGTTACGTAATGCGTTAAAGCGTACGTTATGTCTTAAAGGTAGAATATTCCTTATCGAGAAAATTTATAATCGACATCGATCGATTAGGAAGCGTTAAAATAAGTCGGCATTAGCTTTATTTGATCGTGAAAGCGTTATAGGCGATGTTCGTCTCATCGAACGTGACCTCGTCTAAATTAATTCCTTACGTAAAGGTTGGAGCGTCGTGATCGTTGGCGTTAGAAAGGGACTTTTGAAAAACGCGGGGTGGGCTTTGAAAACCCTTTTATTTACGTGCTTTCTTGAAAAGTATTTATTTACAAGCTTTCGGTTGAAAATGATTATGACGTTATTGATTACGCCAAAGTGTTTATGTTTTGTGTATGGATCTATCATGTTGTTGGCGATTGTAAAAGTATATATTTGTTGGTTGCAGACTTGATCGTTGGGTAGGCCCGATGAGAAAATCGATATCGGATCTAGTCGGATGGAATTCACAGCTGGGGTTAACGTGTACACGGTGTGTGTTGGTAGTTAGCGACATCGTGACGATCGTGGATCTGGTCGGATCTGAATCACGTATGTGATTGTGAGCCGTTAGCAACATCTTGCCGATCACGGCGTCGGTAAAGGAGGCTACTACGTCGTGAGATCGGTTATGAACGATTATGTGAATGACATGGATCTACAAGAGAAAATGCTCGGTAGGCGGCGTTTTGAGAAATGAGAAAATATTTTAGTAAGCAAGGCATTCTCATTAAAACCGCGTATGCTACTTTAGACGATGTAATTTAAAGAAAATGTTTTGGCATGAGTCCACTGGGTGCATTATTTGTCTTTCGACCGCGTTTGTTTTAAATGTGAGGTTGGTGATGGATGGGATGGGCGTGTTGAGCAATGAAGTCTTTTGTTCGATAGTTAAACCTTGGATACATCGTCGTATATGTAATCCACGTGTTTCATTATATCTGTTAAGTTATGTTTTAGTTTGTCCTCATTCCTCAAGTAGTTGAACCCTTTTGATAAAGGTCAGATGATTCGGTTTCATATGTAAGTTATGTTTGTCGTGTTAAATGATATGAAGTCTTGAGGTTTGTCATCATATGCCCTCAATTCCATAATTAGTTATTGTTCTATTGTTAATCCCGTCATTAGTAATAGTCCAGCTAATCCGTACTTTAGGTTGGCGGGTTGTTCGATAATCTTGTAAATTTTATCAACAGTTGAAATAAGCGTCGTAAATAATTTCATTTGGAAAGTATAAAGTCACGTTTGTTTAGAAAGAAAGCCCTTTATTGAGGTAAGAAAAGCCCTTGTTAGGACTAAGCGCGAAGAATAAATATGATACTAATGCTCAGACAAATTCTTGGTTCAAAACCGAGATAATCTAATCTTAATAGGTCTCGTCATCCAGCCTTAAATCAAAATAAATAAGGCTACAAACTCTTAGTTCACTCACGTCGGGTTTTCAAAATTAAAACATAAATCTTAAAATCATACTATCGGATAAAAGCCATATATCCTTACTCAATTTTCCTTTCAAAACTTACCTTGGTTTTAAAACTAGTTTATCAAAAATAATTTTCTACAAAGTATAACTTAAAACTTCAGTTTATTCCTCATAAACTCTTCTCATGATATAATAGCATAATCAAGTAATTGATACTTATATATACCGTGATAATATTTATTATGCAATTCCATTCATAATTTAAGTAATTAATATTTTCCAAAATAATTACCCCAACTAAAGCTTGATCATTTTCTATTGTCAAAACATCACTTATTAAACTAATTCTCAAATTATAGAATTTATTTAGTAATCTAATTTTTAAGCAAATTAAATTCAATGTAATTAAACCAAAACAAAGCACAATACGTTAATCTTTCTTTTGATTTTCTATATTAAATTATTTCAATTGAAACAAACCCAAAATGATATGATTAAAACTCAAATTGGACCAAACTAAAGCTCTTAATTTAAAAGCCCAAATAACACCTCATTTCTTAATCCCTCTTAATCCTATCTCTACGTATACTCATTCAACCAAAAAAGAAATCAAGTCCTATTCTACAAATTTCTATTTTCAATTCATGCTTCTCTTTCTCTCTAATTCTATCTCTGTCCTAACCTCATCCTCTCTCTCCCTTTTTTTTTCTGGTACCACAAAACTTTTGAACGGAGTTCAACCCCTTCTTTTCTGTCGAGCAACAGCAGCCCAACGGCTGCTGCCATTGCTATCGTGACAGTAATAGGCTCCAGCTTCATCTCCTCTTTATTTCAATCGAACAACAGGCAACAATTGTCGCCACCATCGCTGTCTCAACGTCGTTGCCGTCGCAGCTCCTCCACCACAACGGTGCAGCGCTACTGCCTCTGTAGGCAGTGCCTTTCTCCTCCTCTCATCTAATTTCGGACAGTACCGCCGCGTAGGAACAGCAAAGACGGTACCGTCGCACATCTTTGCCCTTCCCCGAACACCCAGCAGCCTCAATGGCTGTCTTATCCCACCCTTCTATCTCACAACACTCGCAACAACTAACCCATGTCCTTACCGACCTCTCGACCCAAAATGCAGCAGTAGACAAACTCATCAAAGAACTCCCTCTCCTTTGATTCATACACACGTGAGCACAAGCCCAACTAGTTGTAAGTTTCAAACATATTAATTTGTCTTATATATATTTATATAGCTAGCTCATGTTGTAAAAGTGTAATGGCAATTCGATTTCTATTTGGTTTCTGTGAAATTATTAACTGTCAGTAGCTAATATATGTATATAGTGAGCAGATTTTGTTTCTTTCGATTTAGAACACATTGTATGTATTTCTATTTCAAAACAGTGGAAGAATGGAAAGAAAGAACAAACCTTTAAAAGGTTTATGTTGTGGGTTTCTGCAGAACAAATGTCATACTTATTAGGAGATGATATATAAAGGAAAATAATTTGAAAGAGGTTGGAGGAGCTTCTTTACCGTTCTGCAAAATCAAGCAGGGTAGAATGGTGGTGTCTAAGGGATGGGTTTAAAAGGGAAAGGAATGCAGAGAAGGAGACGTGGTTGAAGAAAAACCGTTCATTCTTAATCTCAATTTACTTAATTAATCGCCATTAACCATTAACTGTCAAAATATCTACATGCTTAAAAGGAATTGGCAGCAATTTAACTCAGCCCACATCTTATATTTCAATAAGGCCCAATGTTGCGGCCCAATTCAAATTTTTTATTTTTTACTTTGATGCTGTAGTAAATTTTGCAATTTCTTATTTGATTAAAGCCTAAGGTTTGGAGCCCAATTTATCTATTCAAAATAGAACTCGCTATTTCAATTATTTGGTCTGAACTTGGTTCAAATTTGAAAATAATAAAATTTCTAGAATATATCACTCGTCACTTTAAATCTCGTGTAAAATTAATATCTAAGTGTAGAACAATTGCACTCAATCACTTTCTGCTTTTAATTAAGTATGCAAAGTATAAAATCGAATAAATAGATTTTTTTTATTATTTTAAGTAAAACCTTTTGTTGGAATTAAAAGAAAATAACTTTTCTTTCTCCAAGCACAATCATAATACTCTAAATTCAAAATTCTCTAAAATCTCATAGAAAAGGCGGGTATTACAATACTTATCGTTTATCTTTAATCAGTCTTTGTTTCGATAACATATATTTTGCACATTAACATATATAACTATTAATTTACATATATATACTTGAATTCTAATCGATTTTTAATCACTTCTAATATGTAATATTCGAAAGCGAGCGTATGACCACGGTATTTTAAACAGAAATTAGGGTTTCTTGGTATATTATTTTTATGTCATCAATTTTGTGACTTGATTCGTATTATATTAATGAATTCCTTCTTATATTCACTAGGATTGTGAATTAAGGAATTGGGATATTACGAAATGATTCGTCGATATATTTTAACATCGATCGCGTGTCGAGCGTACGATTTTATGGAAATTTAATTGTAAAGCTGGAATTAATTTCAATTTTAATTCTATGATAATGGAATTTTATTTATTTAGTAAGTATGAACTTACGACCTTTTGAGATGAGTCGATTTTGAGCGTTTTGAGCGTCGGCGTCAAGGCGTTTTGAAAAATGAGTTTAATACTCGAAAATTATTATATTTAATTTCCTATTATTATTTTATGTAATTTAAGTATTAACAATTATTAAAATCAATTTATATAGTATTAAAACTCGATAATTCCAATTAATGGAATTGAAAACCTAATCTTATAAATTATGTTTTTCACATGAAATGATACCATTAAATTATCCTATGGTATCTAAACTATATGTTATGATATATATGGATATTATTAAGCATTAAAATCAAATTTTGAACCATAGAACTCGATGGTTTCAATTTAATTATTTTAAACTCTAAATTTGAAACTTAGGTTTTGTTGCATGAAATGATCAATAATTTTATCCTATGCTATTATTTAATATCTAAATCATATATTATGATATATATGATCGAAAATTACATGAGTAACAATAATAGGTGTAATTTATATTATTAATCCTATGTAACCTAATTTACCGTTAAATTCGATTTTATGCTATGTGATGATTTAATTATTTTTATGACTTATTTTATATCTATGATCATTTGTGATATATATTATGTATTAGTGTACAAAATGAATTAAAGCAGCCCTTAAACCCTTCATCATGGCTACACGCGAGAACAAGCGACTCACTTTATTTTGACGATGCGTGCTTACCTTTTTATCGCTAATGATCCCTCTCACTCCATCATTCTTGATTTTATCCCATTTCTTGTCTAAAATCGAGAGAGAGAGAGGTAATAGGAGACTCTTCACTTCAACACCGCTCTCATTATACACTCTCGTTCAATTTTTGAAACTCATTCTCCCATTCTCTCGTTTTCGCACAACGTGTACTCTCTCCGTTCCTCAAAATTTTTCTTCTCCTTCCTTCATTTCTCTTGAAAACCTTGACACCATACCTTGTCCTTGTGATTCCATATCATTTCAAGGTAAACTAAGGACTATGTTTCGATTCTTACCGCCATTTACTTAGAAAACCGAGCTTGTTCATATATGTGTATGTATGTTTGAAACATTTATATATGTATATATATTGTACCCCTAAATCCTAAAGCGATTTAGCGAGGATTATTACTAAAGGGATGAATAAGCAGGAGCCATTTAACATTAAACGTAATACATATATCAGTATGTTTTGGACTTTACTATATAACTTATGTTCTGTGGAAAACATGTGATATGTACATATGCGATTTACTATCAGGTATAACTTTCAGCGACAACCTTCTATTGCTCAACACTCCATCGCATCATTTCATACGCTTTAAAACAAATATGCGGTGAGTACAAATAATGCACTCGGGACTTATGCAAAACATTTTACATTCTTTAAATTACTGCCCTTATGGTAAGACCTGAGGGTTTTATTTAAAGGCCTTGCTTACTAATTTATTTCATCATTTTCGTAATCGTTTGCGGCGACATTTGCCTTATGTATGATCCTATCCCTCTCATCATAACATTATCATTGCTGGTAGAAGGAGGCCTCACCTGCGTCGTGGCCAACCGTGAATTGTCCTTCGACACATCACCATTAGGTGTACCGTTAATCCTAGGCGGTATAAGCCTTGGCATAGGATCCGATATCGATTTCATTCATAAGTTGGGAGCGACAACATTCATCATTCTTTATTCTGGATAGGATACATACATAAAACATAAATATTTTGGGGTAATTAAATAAATCATTTCATCATTATTTAAAATAAGCATCGTAAATAAATCATTTGGTAAGCATTTTGTCATTTTGAGTATAGTAAAGCCCACATGTATTCCTCCTAACTCGATGCCTTTCTTTGTCCTAATCGATTCCGTACTTCTATGTAGAAACTAACTTGATCGTTGTTTAAGTCTCTAGAACGTAGCGATTTCATAACGGACTCGATAACCTTCGAACCTTATCGGGTTTAGTACTTAGCTAGTTTTAACTTTTCGGGTTTTGCACATTTAACTAAGTAATGTTATTGTTTCGTTTGAAACTCTAGTTCATCTATTTCATTTCCTCGTCAAATATTCTCAGTTCTTGAAACATTCCCATAAAACTTTATAATACTAGATAGTTATCGAAAAATGATTTCGACTCATGAAATCAATTCCATTTAAGATGCATGGTTATGCCTCGAATTCATTTAGCAAATAAATATTTGGAAAATATGAAATGAACTCGAGAAAATTCAAGAACAATTTCCTAACCTTCTATACATCATTACTCATATCATATATTAACTTCATGCTCATATCATAACATTAAGTCAGCCAAAATTTTAAAATTCCACTGTTACTATTCCGGTTACTATTCACAGCAGCTATATTTTATCAAAATAATTTCCAAAATAAAAAATACTAAACATGCTCGGAAAATCTACAAAATTCCTACATGTTCTAGGCACATAATAGTATGATTTTATAACATAAAATCACCATGTTCATTGTTTAAAACATAAAAACTCATTTATTTTCTCAAAACTCATTCTTTATAAATTTTTCAAATATGCTTCAAAATTATCAATTAAATTATATATGCTCATCTATCACTCCCAATCAATAATCCACCTTTAAAATTAACAACTAAAAATCACAAAACACTATCCTCACATCATCATCATGATCGTCCATTTTCAATTATATTGCAAACTTGCTCCAACAATTTCAACAAAAGCATATCATGCTCAACTACTATCTTTAATCTCATATCCATACTTAAATACACCATTAAAAATTAAATGAATCATCATCTACTCATGAAAGTCTCGATCAAATAAAAAATTTACTTCCATGTCTTTCTACCAAACTAGACATATAAGCTAATAAACATCATATAAACAATATTAACTTATAAAGTTAAAACATTTAACACATCATCAAAATTTTCCTAAAATTTAAACATATATGCATATTAAACCTTGATAAAATTCATTTTCTTACATAACTAAGTAGGTTAGTTGATTTCTAACCTCTTAATCGAGATCTATTTGTCGAGAAACCGATAATCGCACTTGAATTCTTGAGAAAATATTGAATAACTCTCTCTTTTATTTTCTTAAAACGGTGATGAGAGAGATATGGAAGAGAATAAATGAAGTTTCTTTTCATCTATCCTTTAGTAATAGAAATATCTAATTATATAGTCAATTTAATTACTAAATAAAAATACATGGTTAGAAATTAACTTTTTAAAAGAATTCTCATCTTAAACCTCTCATGTACGGTCATAGCTTGAAATGGAAGATATTTTCAATCACAAATTAAATAATAAATAGTTTAATTCAGTAAATCGATGGTAAAAACAAAATTTTCCTGCATCATTATCATCTCTTTTCTTTCACTCATTGTGGTCTCCATGAGATAAAAGGATGATATTTTGTTGTCATTAACCATAGTAAATAAAAAGAATAAATATTTTCAATAGTTAAAATTATGTGGACACAATTTAAAATTATTCTTCACCTTTTGCTCTCAAAGTGATCGGACACTAGATAAAGAAAGAGCACATTTGTTCCATTAAAAAATTTCAATAATATATATAGTACTATGATTTCCAAAATATACATGTGGTCCATTAGTTTAAGACTTTTGTTTATCACTTTTCCCAATTTCGATCACTACATGATATCATCATAGGAAGACTTTTCAACCACTTTACATATAAATATGCCATAGTATAAACCCCAACGATAAGTATATGGTAAAAGAAATTAGATTGAAAGTCATATCTATACTTTCAAAATATTATTACAATCTTAAACTTGAAATATTTATATATAAATACCACTAAGGTCAGCTCCATAAATATTTATTCGAATCGCATACATTTCAATTTCTTATTTTCACTAAGTTGGAACAAAATTTCAAGCTTAGTTGTGTAAAATAAAATCGACTAGGATTAATTATCGAAATTAATCATCCTCGGAAAGTCTCATGAAAAGAATAAAATATTCCTTGGTTAATATTCACTTATCATCATAAAACAAAACTTCTCATATCGCTTCGTCTCGTAAAAATAAGATATTTTCAAAATGGACATGCACTAATATTTTTATCGTGAATAGTATTTTCATGTTCTTGAGACACTTAGAAAATTCAAAGTTATTCTTCTTGATTTTGAATTACGGTTTAGGTATCATCTCTATTAATCAAAATAAATCTTTGATATCTAAATCTTTTAATTTCGATGTGAAAACTTTAATTAACGATCTAATTAATCTCAAATCGATTTTAGACGATTGGGGTATTACAACTATATTCCTTAATTCACTAATCATAGTGAATATGATATAAGAATCCTCGTATCGAGATAATCGAATATATTGATAAGTTACTATTTCATTATCGAGCGAAACCTAATTTACGATTTTATTATCGTAATTAAGCTTTAAAACTTGGATATTACATTCTACCCCAAAGAAATTTGTCCAAATTTGCATGCTTCGAAAAGTTTGGGGTATATTCACATCATAACATTCTCAAGCTTTCCACGTGGTTTCTTTTCCATGGTTTTCCATTGGACTTTCACTAACGGTATAAACTTGTTTCTTAGTTGAATCTTACGACCAAAATAGTCGTAGATTTTTCCTCATAACTCATCTGAGTTAAAGATCACGTCTCATGATGATTTACGTGAATTGGGTCATTTCGTATTTCATAAGCGTGACACGTGGAAAACATTACGTCTTTCCCAAATTTGGTGGAAGTACTAAGCTATAACTACTAGGCTATCATTATTAGGATCTCGTAATGTCCTATAAAGCGTGATCTCAACATTCAATGTCGAACTTTATAATTTCCTCGATAGAAATCTTAAGAAACTTTATTTACGCATTTTAAAATGCGATTCGGATATTCGCGTTCGTAAGACCATGCTTACGAGCTTTTCTTATTCTTTGCTTATTTGCGGATATCTTAATTATTTTATTTAGGTTGTCGGGACCTATACTTTCCTTCACCTACTTTATTACATAATTGTTGCTTGGATAATGATGAATCCTTGTTGAGTTAGCTTCGTGTTTAGCATTACAATCCTCGTGGATCGATGCTTAACACCTATACTTACACCTTTCGTGTTAGAAAATTAAGCGATCAAATTTTGGCGCCGTTCTTGGGATTATTAAGATCATATAGGAATAACTTGACAATTTGGAATTATTAATTCAAGTTGTACTTTTCTTTTATTATTTTTATTCCTTGCCAATCGATTTTCTTTTTCTCCGGTGGTTTATGTTCACAGGTCCAGGGACCTCACGAACTACACTTTGATCCGAAAATCGAAAATTCGAAAGGAGAGGAGGCAGGCAAGAAGAAAGGAAGCAATGGCAAATCGAATAGCAGGCGTTCTCCGAAGTAGCTGCCTTTGTTAGCGGATTTCTGAATCTGGCGCTAATTGGCGACTATGGGACTCGTTGTCTCTGCCGGCGGCAAGACCGTTGAATTATATGTCTGACCCCACCGAGCAATTTCAAGGAGGCGGATGGGGCCCATAAGTAAATCTAACAATTTTGGTAAGCCGCCCTAATCGGCATGGTTCAAGGAGCAGTTCGGGAGGAGGTCATAGAGGATCCAATGCCCATCTCGAGACATATCTCGACATTTGTGACACCATCAAGCAGAATGGGGTGCCACAGAGACACAATCCGGATCGCATGTTGGATTTTCTCTGAAATCAAGCAAAGGGCGGTTGAGACCTTAGATCGTCACGGGCATCAACAGTTGGGCAGTACAGTGAGAAATTCCTCTCAAAGTACTTCCCAGCTAAGGCACGTAAGATCATAGCTTGAGATTTCCCACTTCTCCAGGTTAGGAGATGAATCTTTATTGAGTCGTGGGAAAGATTCAGGGCCTATTGAGAAGGTGCCCACGGCATGGATTCTCGAGGGGCGGATTACAGTTTCTGATGGTCGACACCTCGCACGAGGTGAGTTGGTCAGTCATCGGGGTTGCCTATTGAGCAGGCGTGTAGGCAGAGGCTAGCCGCATCATAGAGAGATGGCGGCCAGCGGTTATCGATGGCCGATGGAGAGGACACGGTGGTGAAGGCTGCACCGTTGAAGGTGATTCAAAGTCGATAATATTATGGGCGATTCACCTTGTTAAGAAGCCGATTTGAAAGAAAAGGAAATGAAAAGCGTGACTTAGATAAATCTTGTCGAGTCGAGATGAATGAGGTGAGGGCGTGAATTACATCAATCGGAGGAACAACCGTCTGGGGAATCCGTACAATCCGAACAATGTAAATCACCCAAATTTTTCGTGACGCTTGACCCAATAATTTTCAATAGCCTCGCTTGTTTTCGATTTAGAACGGGTGATTCAAGAGACGGCAGTTTAGTCTAGAGGACATGATCGGTGATTGGTTGTAAGCAACCAACAATTGCAATGAATCGAAATTCCTTTATAAGCAACACCGAGCGGAAGATTAATCATTTGGAGTCCTTTGTGGCGCTATGGGAAGCACATGAAGATGATGGAGAATCAAATAAGTCGGATAGCCACTGCAGCGAGAATGGGCGGCCTAAGTGGGCCAATTTCCGAGAAATGTCTGAGGTAAACCCTAAAAATCACCGTAATGCCATTCGATTGAGGTGGGCGAGCCTATCAAAGTCACGAGGCGAGCGGTGGCAGGCAAAAGAGAGAATCTCGCGACCGAAGCTCGCGACCATGAGCGGGCGCGAGGGAGTCTGATGGAGTTCGCGGCTCGGTGGCGCAACAAGTCAGCAGCGCAGCGACAAGTCAGCCGAGGGCCTAGCGGCGACCTAGCGGTCGCTAGAAATTAAAGCGGCGCGAAATCGTCTGAAGCAGGCGCACATCTAGCGCGATAAAGCAGCCGCGCCGCCAAGACGAAGGAAGATGGTGTACATGTGCTAGCGACCGACTGCGCGATGTCGCGAGCTAATCAGCGAAGGAAAGCGTGAAGAAATTTCCGACGTCGTGCCTCAATTCCGTTTCCAAGCCGTTTAATGCTGCCCAATCGATGAGAAGTTAACGAGTTCATGGAGATGTTTGAAAGTGCACATCAATATTCCTTTACTTGATGCGCCGAGATATGCCGGGTTACGTGAAGTTTTGAAGGATGTGGTTGCCAATAAAAAGCTTGGGAAATTCGAGGCGATAATCTGTCTCAAGTGCGGTCTTTGTACTACAAAAGAAGTTGCCGCTCAGCAGAGAAAGATCCAGCGACCGCACCATAGCATGTGTCATCGGAGACGACATTCTCCAAGGTTACGTGATTTGGGGCAAGCATCAATCGATGCGTTGTCCATTTTAACAGTTGGAGATTGGGAAGATCAAGCCGACCACCATAGCTCTTCGGATGGCGAGACACATCGGTGACTTATCCGAAAAGGGATAGTGGAGGGCGTGTCGCGAAAGTTCGAGATTTCATCTTCCCACCGATTTCGTTGTTCTCGATATGCCGGAGGATGGAATACACCTCTTATTCTCTGCGACCATTCCTAGCTACCGCGTAGCATCGATAGACGTGCAAGATGGAGATCTCACCTTGATTCAACGACGAGGAGATGAAAATCTCTATATCGATGCTATGAAGCGGTTCGACGAGAAGACCATGGAAGACTGCCGAGTTATAGGCATTGCCGCCCACTCACTTTCAATCACCGATCGGTGGAGTTTTGTATGCGAACTCGATTTTCTCACCCGCAGACCTTGATGAGGCGTGTGACGAGATTTTAGAGTATCTTGAGTCCATCGATGAAGTGAGGCCTCCCGAGGAGTCGAGCCTTATTTAGATGTGAGGAAGCCGATTGGAGGAGAGGCGCGTGGTGAAGAAGGAAGAGACTACACCCAAGATTGAGTTGAAAGAGTTCGGACCACCTTCAAGATGCATTCTTAGGCGACGATGGACGTGCCCTGTAATAATATATTCGGCTTTGGCGAGATGAGGACACGTAAACCGATGGTTGTCCGAAGCAAGACAAATCTCTGCGATTGGGTGGGCGATTTCGATATCAGAGGTCAACCTCGATTTGCATGCATCGGATCCTGTTGGAGAATGAATACAACGAAGGTGCAACCTCAGCGCCGATTGAATCCGACAATGCAAGAGGTCGTCGTAAAAGAAGTGTTGAAGCTCTTAGACGCAGCATGATCTATGCCGTATCCAGCAGTGAGTGGGTTAGCCCTACTCAAGTGGTATCGAAAGGGGTATCACGGTGATCGGAGACGAGACAAACGAAGCTTGTGGCAACAAGACTCGTAACGGGATGACGGTTTGCATCGACTATCGTGGCTCGAACACGCCCACGAGGAAGACCATTTTCCCCGCCTTTATTGATCGGATGTTGGACGACTAGCGGTATGAGTTCTCGCTTTCTCGATGGATATTGGGTACAATCGATTGCCATCGCCCAAGATCGGCACAAGGCGGCGTTTACGTGTTCGTATGGAGTTTTCGCCTATAGGCGAATGCCGTTTGGATTGTGCAATGCTCCGCCACGTTCAAAGGTGCATGATGTCCATCTTCCATGGGTTAATCGAGAATATTATGGAAGTCTTTATGGACGACTTTTCCATTTTGGCTCTTCATTCGACCATTGTCTCCATAATTTGTCACAAGTCTTTGCAAAGATGTGAGGAGACTAATTGTTCTCAATTGGGAGAAGTGCCATTTCATGGTGAAGGAAGGTATCGTGCTTGGTCACAAAGTCTCGCCAAGGGTTTGGAAGTGGATCGAGCAAAGCGGTGAGCTATCGAGAAACTACCTCCGCCACAAATGTCAAATCGGTGAGGAGTTTTCTCGGTCATCTTGGTTTTTATAGAAGGTTCATCAAGGATTTCTCGGCGATCACGAAGCCATTGTGTGGATTGCTCGAGAAAGATATGAAGTTCGTGTTCACAAATGAGTGTTTGAGGCGCTCGAGAAATTGAAGTTAGCCCGATCTCGACTCAGTTTGGTCTCACCCGATTGGAGTCAACCATTCGGTGATGTGTGATCACGGTGATTGGGCGATCGGTCTTTGTATTAGGCGAAGCGAGACAAGCTTTCCGAGTCATCTATTATGCAAGTAAGACTCGACTGCTCAAATGAACTACACCACCACGAGAAGGAATTACTTGTCGTGGTCTATGCTTTCGATAAGTTTAGACCTTATTTGGTGGGCACCCACACCATCGCACCTGTGACCATGCCGCCATTCGTCATCTATTCGCCAAGAAAGATTCAAAGCCAGATGGTGAGATGGATCCCGCTTCTTCAAGAGTTCGACATGGAGATTAAAGATAGAAAGGGCTGCGAAAATGTGGTAGCCGACCACTTGTCGCGATTGGGAGGCGATCGAAGGAGAGGATAAGAAGATTGGCATAAAGGAGAACTTCCCGCACGAGCACATCTTTAGCGTCATCGATCGCACACCATGGTATGCTGATTTTGTAAATTACTTGGTGATTGGAGTTCTACTCCATCGCAAAGGTCGTTTGAAAAAGTTTCTCCACGATGTTAAGTTCTATTATTGGGACGATCCTCATCTCTACCGCCGATGTGCCGATGGTGCGATCGTCATTGCGTTCCCCAAGGAGAATGGGAGAACATAATCCACGAGTGCCATAGTTCGTTGTTGGAGGCCATTTTGCGGCTGACGAGTAGCGCAAAAGATTTGCACGTGGATTCTTTTGGCCTTGATCTTCAAAGATTGTCAATCTTTATCAAGAGTTGTGATCGTTGTCAAAGAGTGGGGAATGTCACTAAGAAAGACAGATGCCACGAAAACCATCATGGAGTGGAACTATTTCGACGTATGGGATCGACTTCACGGGTCCGTCCCATGTCTTGTGGTTACACGATATTCTTCTCTTTGTGGAATATGTTTCCGTTGGGGTAGGCGATTCCCACCGTCACGAACGACTCCAAGGTAGTGATCAAGTTCCTTCACAAAAACATTCGACTCGATTTGGAGTCCAGGGGCTTTGATCGGTGATGGGGTCGCGATTTAATAATAAGTGGCTAAGCAACGTTTCAGCCAAATATGGTGTGAAGCATCGAGTCACATCCCCTACCATCCACAAGCAAATGGGAAAGCCGAGCTCGCCAACCGAGAGATCAAGCGATTTAGAGAAATCGGTTGTTCAAACGCAAGGATTGGGCCAAGGTTGGATGATGCTCTTTGGGCTCTGGGACTGCGTCAAAGCTCCCATCGGCTATCTCCATATCAAATGGTATTTGGCAAATCCTGCCATTTACGGTTGAATTGGAGCACAAAGCATATTGGGCCATGAGGAGAATCAACATGGATTTCAAGGAGGCGGTATGATGAGAAGTGACCAACTGTTGGAGCTTGACGAGTGGAGGAATGAAGCTTTCGAGAATTCTCGGATATACAAGGAAAGAGCTCGAATTCCACGATCTCCACATTCGTGCCAAAGATTTTCGCGGGTAATAAAGTTTTGCTTTACAATGCTCGACTCGTCTATTCCGGAAAGCTCAAGTCAAGATGGTCGGGTCAGTATACCGTTTACCGTGCACTTGCCGATGGGAGTTACGAGCCCTAGACTCGGGGCAACATTTTTAAAGTGAGCGCCAAGACCTCAAATCCTACTTCAAGTCACACTTCCGAGAAGTCAAGGTGACCAAGCTCAACGAACCATGATAAGAGGTAACGCCGAAGCTAGCGACGGTTGGTTGGGAGGTAACCCAACAGCTTTACATGTTTTTGTTTTGTTGTTTTCGTTTTGTTTTGGTTGTGTTTCTTTGTTTGTGTCGTGTCTCGTTGTTTTGTGAGATCCCAAAGTTTTAATAGCTTTTTAAAAAAAAAAAAAAAAAAACAACTAGCGACCACCTAGCGGCCGAGGTCGCGCGGTGGTCGCAGCGAATTTAGGCGAGCGCTCTTTACGGCGACGAGCTCGCGGCCAAGCTCGCGATCGTGAGCTCAACCGCGAGATCCGTCGCGACCAGCGTCCGACCAGCGCCCGCCCGTGACCCGCGTTTAACCCTTATTTTGCCCCAAACTTGTAACCTACACACACGTTTTTACGAAAAAAAGAACCAAACCCCTCAGCACCCAAAGCACCTCTCTTCCCAAATTTTCTTGATTTCTCCATCAAATCCACTCAAGGTATGCTATTTTGTGTCATTCTTCATGGGTTTACGTTTATTGAGCATGATTAGGAAGGATTTGTTCCATTTATCCTATTGAAGTGGGTTTAATTAAATTTGAGAGACTAGGGCTTATTTTGTTAGATTTGTTTGGTGTTTGAGCATGATTTGTCCAATGATAGGTTTATTCACGTTTATACACGTATATTGTTCGCCTAATGTGCCTACATTGTTGATTTGGGTTAATAATTTGAGAAATACGTTTGAAAAATTCAACACTGCGTGCTTTCGGCGACGCGTTCGCCGGCGGTGTCGCTGCTCTGGCGCCTACAAGACGCTCGCTATACCCTAGCGCCCCGAGCGGTCGCTTACCTTGCTTCACGACCACCGCGACCGCGAGGTGTGGTCGCTAGTTTTCGAGCGTCCAATTTTGCAAATTTTGGTGCGTGTGTGCTTTCCCCATTTTGTGTTGTCTTGCAAGATCATATGACAATATATGGAAATAATTGGACTAAGTTGAAGTTTGGGGATCTATATTGAGCATTTTGGGTTGGCGTTGTTTTGATTGTTTCATTCATACAGGCTAACTTTGAAATTCTTTTAGGTACAAATATGCCCGTACTCACGGTCAAGCGCAGGGCAAGAGCATTGTCTCCACTTCCCACGACGAGACAAAAGATGAGCTCCACGACGAGCTACGATGAGCATCATGATGTGCCTCACGACGAGCCCGCATGGCACCACAAGATGAGTTCGATCCCGAAAATTTTGAGTCGATGGCCGGTGACTCGTCGAGAAGCCGTTGGGATCGATTGGTGAGATTACGGCACAGGCATTCACGGTTCATGTGCCTCAATCGTGTCAAGAGATGGGTATAACCAATGATGTGACGTGGTGGGAGAAGTCCGGCCGCACTCGATTATCACGGCCAATTATCTTACATACCGGATCCCGACACTCAATTCTTGTCAACTCTCCATGTCCACAAAACAAACGGAATGTCGGATTACCTAATGTTCCGACTGACAATGAGCCCGTCGACTCTCCGTGGACGAACTTAATGGCATAATCAATGGAGATCCGGAGGAACCTACATAGGGGCGTCGAGTACACGGTCCAAAGCGTATGGCCAAAGTTCATGGGACTTGGACTCGAGCACACCCATACTATGATGCCTCGAGATCAAAGGCTAGCTCGATCGTAATCCAGTGATCCGTTACTTCCACGGCTCATCACGTTCACCTTACATGGCCGTTCGAACGCAGACCGTCCTCTCACAAGATATGAGCATACCGATTGGAGCTATGTTCAACGGAAGATGCATGCCGGCATGTTCTTAGCTCAAGACTTCCACATGCGATCCACGGTTTGTAATTCGAAGATATGCATGGGGATTCGTTACCCCATTGCCGATTTTTTTGGGATTACGATTCGAGAGAGTCCGATCTCTCACGACATCTTCTGGACAAGCCATGCCTATACATCCGGGCGTTCTCAAGAGGCACCCCGGCGTTACTTGTGGTGTTATATGATCAAAGCGCCAATCGGTCTTCCGCCTACCCAATCCCGAGCTCACCGGTATAAGCCGATACTTTCTTGTGGATGCCAACCGAATTTGAGCTCCTCGGCACACTATGCATGGACGTGGCGTGAACACGCAAGGCGAGGTTGAGGGCGAGCAACCGCGAGGAGCAAGCCGAGCCAAAGTGGCTCCCGAGACAAAGCGGCATATTGCACCCGCCACCCGTTCGAGGCGACCGGGATTTATGATCGATTAGATCAAATAGATGGTCGTCTCAACCATATTGACGGAACCCCGACCTCGATTATGGAGCAGCGACAAGTCATCTACACCCAACAATGAGCACATCTCGAGCAACAACGTAAGATGATGGAGATGATGCGAGAATGGAATCGATGGCGTGGATTTTATCCGCCACCGAGTAGCGTGGCATTCAAGGTAAGTTTTCTCCCAACTACTCTTTTCGCAAACCTTATTGCTTCCACATGTTCACAATAAGTTTGGGGAGTAAACGAGTTTGGTTGGTTGAGAATGCATTTATATTTCTATGCTTTATGGTTTAGTTGTTATGCTTTGGGATCTTTTATCGTGTTTTTGTTTTGTTTTCGTTTTGTATACGTCGATCAACGAGTTAAGTGAAGTATGTTAATCCATGTGGCCAATGGCGATAGAAATTTTGGTGAAATTTAATGATAGTCGCATGATATGTTAGAAAATGACGCATGAATGGCGTGAGATGGTTTAGCTTGTTGTTTTTCACCATTTGCTTATCCCGTGAGACTTGAGCTTCATCAGTATACATATCTTGATACAATTTACATTAATTGTATGATATCGTGCATGTGATTATCTTCTAGAACTTGCCGTGTTTACGTGTCGAGGCTGCAATATGTGTTTTAATTTGGAAAGGATAAAGGCCATCTTTGTTAACCACATATTCACCCAAACACTAACCCGATGATATATTCCATTTGTCGCCTTCTTTGAGCCTTTATTAGACTTTTTCTTCGATTAACCGGATGATAGGAGGTGAGGATGGATATGGGAATCAAAGGGTGAAATTTTGATGTAGTTATGATGAGAAAAGTTTCTTGTGAAAAATACATACGTGGTGAAGAATAGTACCTTTGTTGTAAAAGATAAACCCTATAAGCTCTAGAAAAGAAAAGAAAAGAAAATGTTAAGTTCACTATGAGTGTTGAGCATAAAGGGTCTTTAATCAAAATATAGGTACCTTCGTGGCATTAAGCGTTGATTTAGCACGTTGGGAAAGAAGAGAAAATGGACAAAGTCCATATGTGTCGAAAAGTATAAATGGGGGTGCTTGGAATATTCTTGAGTCACTTAGCCATATTTTATCCTACCTTAACCAATGTGCCTACATTACAACCTATGAAAAGACCTCTTTGATCCTAATTTGAACACAATGAGCGGTGGAGATATTAGAAAGCGGCAAGCCTATGGTAAGATGTTTCATTTCATTGATCGTTGAGTATATACACGCCCTACATTTCTTTATGAGTTGAATGTATCCTATATTTTACACACATGCCGTTGTGAGGTTGAATTAAATGAGTTTTGCCGTCAATTGTTGTTTGTGTTGAGTTGACTAACGTCGTCATGTGCACTAATGTTTTTGGCGTTGATATGTTTACGAGGCTAGAATGGTTATCATCTTTGCTACGCTCGTTGATCTTTCGTTGTGTCTTCTGTTTGGTTTTGTTTGAGGACAAACAATGATTTAAGTTTGGGGTTTGATAAACGCGTATTTTACGTTTATAGTTGATATTTGAAGATAAGTTTAGCTCGTTTAATGTGCGTTTACGTATCGATTCTTAATGTTTTATCTATTTCTAGAAGATCTGCTCTTGGGTGTTCTTTTGGTGTTGTGTAGGTCCATATGCTGAAAATCAAGCAAGGAAGCACGCACGAGCCAATTATATAATCGACTGTTTCTAGCGACCAGCCTAGCGGTCGCTAGGCTGGCAACTAGGCAACCCGCGAGAACCCAGCCGAGATCGCGACCGACGGCAGCGCTGCCGCGGCGAAGCCCAAGTACGAGAAAGCTACTGGACGATTTCTCGCGACCGGTTCAGAATTGCTAGCGACCGCTAGCCGAGTCGCGAGGTACCATGCGAGCGAGAGGAGCGCGCGCGAGACTTACCTCGCGACCGCACCTAGCGACCGCGAGGAGTGCTCGCGAGACCGAGCGGCAGAAGGCAAAATTAGGGTTTGGGGTGTGCCTATATATATGGCAACACCTCCTCGCGCCCCCAACTTGATACCTACAATTCCAGAGCCTCTTTCTCTCAGTTTTTCATAAGTTTTCCAGTTTTTTAGCTTTAGGTTCCATATATTTTCATTCTAGAGTTGATTTACGCATTGTTCATCATTTGTTTTACGTTTTGTCACGATCAGGAGCGTTTCGTCGGACAATCTTTGCAATTTTCCGTTTTTATTTGAGGTTGGGATTCAAGCCCAACGATTGTTCATCAACGCTTCATCACGGGTTTTATATATTTAATTTCCGTTTTTATGGTTAAATCGTATTTTATTCCGTTTATTATGTCTGGCTAGTTTTTCGTTCTAATCCTAGGGTTTGCATGATTCGATCCTATATGTTGTGATTCTGTTATCGCTATTTACCGTCTGCATTGATTCATGATTTGATTGTGCTTATTTACATGTGTTGATTTTCGATCAATCTTGATGCATATCTAGTTGTCGGTTAATTACGTAATTGTGTTAATTGTCGATCGATCTCGAATGCATAATCTGAATGAGCCTTGAGTCGAGCCGAGATAGGATATTCGTAGGAAGCATATTCTTTGTGATCCGTTTGGGTTGCTTGTTTTCACCTAGAGGCGTAATGATAATAGGGAAAACTAGTAATCTGACCGCTTTTATCGTAATAGAAATTATCGGTTATATATGTGATCTTCCATCTTGTGCGGATTAAAATTGATTAATAAGAACAGGATAAACATACGTTGTGGATAGGATTAATGCATCCCAGGGTTAGTCGTCCTTCTCTGCTTTTAACATCCGAGTGTTTATTGCTTTATTTTACTGCATTTGTTACCTTTGCTTTGGATTGAAGTCCGAAGCCCTAAAATCTTACCAAACCATAATTGTTGCTTGGATAATGATGAATCCTTGTCGAGTTAACTTCGAGTTTTAGCATTACAATCCCAGTGGATCGATGCTCGCCACCCTATACTTACACCTTTTCGTGTTAGAAAATTAGCGATCAATATCTCGTTGCATATCCTTCCGATCATGGGCAATCGAATTGGTCAAGACGCTTGACTTCGTCAAAGTCAGTAACGCCATGTTCGTGGGAAGCCATCCAGTGGTGGAGGTAATGTGTCAGAAACTCCCCTACACTGTCGCCCCACACCATCTTATATGTACGGTATGCCCGGATAATCTCCTCTAGTGTAGCTCGTGGTCCTAACCTCCTCTTCGCTGTATATCGAGTCATCGCCATCTAAAACAGACAATACTAGGGTAAATCAATCTGAACACATCTGATAAGCAGATAGGGCAATCCAAACATATCTATTAAGCAAATAAATCAATCTAAACATATCTGATAAGCGGATAAATGTTAACAAGGTTCTTACATTACACACATTAAATCTCTACTTGTACCATCAAGAACCTTACTCTCAAATAGCATTCTAAGATTTCTATCACCTTGTGGATCTCTCGCTCTATATAAATCATAAGACTAACTTCAACTAATTCTTTGATCATGTTTTCATTTCATTTATAACGAAAAAGTCATAGTCAATTTGGAGTTCCATCGCATGAACATCCAAATGAAAACTATACTCATGTCACTTATCGTGATAGTGACATTCATCGCTTCACAATCATCCTTCAATTGTCGACATCATCATTTTCCATCTTGATCATTTGGTTTCTTCACTTTATTTTTGTTGCTCTTATTTGAAACTCGTATTGTTCTCGCCTCATCTTTGCTTTTGTTCTCATTTCCATTCTCATGTCAACCTTTGCTTTTGTTCTTGTGATGAAATAAAGTTCTCAAATTCATACTTCTATGTTCTTTTGCAATAAGTGATCATGCCTTATATCGTCTATGTTCTTTTGGGATAATATATCCATTGTCATAATCAACTTGAAATTTGAATAAGAATTTCAAACATTCATAATTATAATCATACATTTCTTTGAATTTCAAGAATTCAAACATATCACTTTTCAACACATCTATGTCCATACCATTTTCAATCACTTTTCAAAACTTTCTTTATCAACTTTTTTTCGTTACTTTCATTTCCAATCAATTTCCATAACTCCCATTTCTTTTAAAACATCATTTCAATCATTTTCCACTTTCAATCTTTTCATTCCCAAACTTTGAGAAAAGTCATTTACATCATTCCGCTTGAGCTTGATGTGATGGAATGTTGAGCATAGTCGATCGACTTCTACAAGTCTAGTAACTCAATCTGACTTAACTTTGAAGGAAGTTTTGGTATTCAAGGAAAACGAATCGCTCGATACCACTTTGTAACAGCCCACTAATCCAAAGGACTGATTAGCCGACTATTACTTGAACGGATTAAGAAGATAGGACTAGAATAGATATCGAACTATGAGACATATATAAAGAAAACTTCTAGAACTTCAAGACATTCAAGATAAAGCACATAATTTACATACGAGACTGACCATCGATCTTTAACAAAAGGGTTCAATTGATCTAAAGGTAATCGCCTCTACTTTAAATATATAGCTCGGTGTCCTAGCAATGAAAACATGTGAAGTACACATATGACGATGTACACTCAAGGTACAAACTATCGGCGACAAAAGGTTTCCTATCGCTTCAACATCGCTACATCTCATCACCAACAAAACCTACACATTTAAAAACAAACATGCGGTGAGTATAAAGATGTACTCAATGGACTTATGCAAAAATATTTATCATAACATCAATTACACCGCCCATCAAGAATAATACGAGGTTTTATTTGAAATGCTCGTATTTACTTAACATTTTCGTCATTTTCATAAACTTGTCCGCCGGATATATTTTCGTCTGTATGATCAATATCACATCTTATATAACATCATCTTGCCGTAGAAGGCCTCCTTCCACGGACGCCGTGACCGGCCGAGCAAACCTTTCAAAGACACAAATACCATAGTGTACACGTTAATCCTTGCCAAGAATCGTCCTTCTAGCATAGGATGCGAATTGATTTTCATTCATGGTTGGTAGCGAACCAACAACTTGATTATCATTCATAGTTGGCGAACCAACACTGATAGGATCCATACATAAAACATAAACATTTTGGGTAGGTAATTAAATAATAGCATTTCATCATCATTTCTCATAAGAAAGCATCGTAAATAAAACATTTGTCATTTCATTTTATCCTTGAGGAAAAGAAGCCCACCTCGTATGTATGCTTCTCAAAACGATCCCCTTCTTACTTCAACGATCCTTCCGCGCTCACCTTTACGTAAGAAACTAATTTAGTACGTCGGTTGCATTTTTGGAAATCGTCAAGATCTAAATTAACTCGATAACTTTCCAAATCTTTATTAAGATTTATTAACTTTATATATATAAATCTTCTAAAGATTTCGTATCCTTTAACTAAATTAGTACGCTTTTTATTGAATAATCCAACTTATAACTTTTCATACTTCAATTGAGACGAAACATCGCTTACGACCTCTTACGAATAAATTAGGTCAAACGTTGAACCCATATTGACATTTTTTTAATAGAATGATTTCAATTATGAAATCGATTCTTATAAAAGAGATATTCCTATATCTATAATACGTTTACACGCCTTAGTGTATCTATTCAACGAAACTCATACTTATACTAGGTGTACAACATAACCTCGCTCACGCACTAATATACTTATACACGTTTATACCTTAATCAAGTCATTTGACTTTCAATAACATATATTTTGCAACATTAACATATATAACTATTAATTTACATATATATACCGAATTCTAATCGATTTCTAATCACATTCTCATAAGTCTCGATTTTTCACGCTACAAACAATCATGCTCGAAAATACACACAAGTATGATCTAACTTAGACATAACACTTTTTTTTTCAAAGCTTATGTCACTTAACAAAACGCTTCGACATAAACATAGTATACCTTGTTTTAAAATCACATAAATTCATAGCATGTCTAAAACATATTTTTGAGACAAATTATGTGATTACACTTAATAGAATAAATTTAACACTCTAACTTTATAACTTTGAAATTTTCGGTACTTTTGAGAATAAATTCATAACTTATCCAAAATTCCATAAATTCACATAACATACTATATTAACATATGATCAATAATATGTAATAACATTAGTCATAGAAAATTGTACATCATAATCTTACACTTTATGATTTTCGAAATTTTTGCACTAATACCTAAACACTTTTCAAAAAATTACAATTAATTCAAACAACATATAATTATCATCACATATCAACAATATGTGATAGTATCCAACATACACAAATCACACACCAAAATACTATATGTTATGGTTTTCAAATTTTGGAACATAAACTATAAAATTTCCAAAAATTTAATTCATTCATATAACATAATATTATGATCATATATCAATAATATGCCATAATATCCTTCATACATAAATCATACATCAATATATCATAAGCTATAGTATTCGAAAATCTCATGAAATAAATCCTAATATTTTCCAAAAATTATGAATTAATTCATACATGCTTAAACATTACTAACTATCATTAATACATGCTCAAAACAACAATTAAAATTCATTTCCATCAACATATGATCACTAGATAATTTTGGTCCTAACATAGAATTTTATAACATGCTCAACTTTGTACTAAATTCAAAATATATGCTTACAAACATCATATAAACATATTTAATAAACAACTTTAAACATTCAGCATAATTTTCCAAATTTCACATAAAATAATAAAAGCATATAACTTAAGATTTCAAGGATGGATTTCTAATATTTTTTGCATGTAATAAAAGCTTGTACGATTTCTAACCTTTAATCGAACCGATTGTCGATTTAGCGTTTTTCTACCCTAGGATTTGGAAAGGAATCAAGAACACTTCTTTTTTTTTCTTTCCTCGCTCACGGTGGTTTATGAAATGAGAGAAAATGAAGTATTTTGATCTTCTCCCACTTATGTAATTAAGTTAAGGAAATAAAATAGTTAAATAATTAATTAGTACATGGCTATAATTAAAACTAAAACATGTCCAATTTTTCTTCACACTTTTTTCGGTCATCAAGTGGAGAAAGAAGATAAAATTTTTCATCTCATCACACTTTATTAAATATGTTACCTTATCACATAATTAAATACACATCACTTTCATACCTATCATTATCACAAAATTAAGAAAATTCTCCCATTTCCTCTAGCATGCTTCGGCCATTTCATAAGGTAAGAGATAATTTTTGTTTTCTTATGATAAAATACAAGAATTAATATATCATTATCATAGTCATAACTCTATCACTATAAATAAAATAAGAAAATTCTTCTCTTTTATTCCTCATAGTGATCGGCACTTCAAATTCATATGGAGGTGATTTTTATTTATTTGATGACTACATTAATAATGTTTTAGGAAAATATCTAATTGAAAAGTCAATATTTTACACTTTGAATTTTTCTTCTTTTCCCACTTGTTCACACACAAATTTTCGCCACTTTACAAACATAACACATAGCACTTTAATAAATTTCTTATACCTTCATTAAAAATTTCTTATAAATTTCTTATACCTTCATTAAAAATTTCTTATACCTTCATTAATAACACCTCAATATTATAAAATTACACATCACTATCAAAGGAATGAAATTATTCTTCATTTCACACTACAACTAAAATTTTCGGTCACTTAGTGCAACATATGCTTACATATTTTATTTTCTTCCAATTAATAGCCATGTGACATAATATAAGTCTTAGATGATAATTTAAATCATAGAAAAAATAATTAAGAACAATTCTATGTCACAAATTGAAATTTTCGAACACTTATTCAAAAATAAGAATAAATTATCAAATTTTTATTCCTTAAATCACTAGCATTATTTTAATGAAGGATTATATAAAAATAATGCTCTTATTACATAAAATAATCATAGGACTTTAAATATTGTAATTCTTTAATCGCTTAATCGTTATACTAAGTTTTCGAATCGCATCAAAACGCTGACATTCAAACATCTCAAGATGTTGATAATCGAATCGCTCTAAAACGTCAATAATAAAGTCGTAATCACTTTTTTATTCTTTGTTAATAAGAAATTAAATTCTAAGCTTTGTCACTTAGAAGATAACGTAAGGCTAACTATCGAAATTTAATCGACGTTATAATAATACTTTCGAATGAACAATATAAACTATATTCCTTAATTCACTAATCATTAGTGAATATGATATGAAAATCCTCAGACATGGATAGTCAAAATTGAGCTCGATAAGTTACTATTTCAATTATAGAAACTAAACCCTAATTTACGATTTAGATTATCGTAATTTAGCTTTAAAACTTTGGGATATTACATAAAATGAGCTCACGGTGTTCAGATTGAAGTTTTGCAAAACCTAGTATGCAAGCCTCACATGCGCCTCTTTTATGTTCACATCTTGAACATGTCAAAACCTAATTCATTTGTTGCACTTTCGACGATCAATCATTCAAACTTGTAAGATATTAAAAAGGTATGCATATTACACCGGAGACGAGTTTTGGAAAAAACGATCATTATCAGATTCTTGATTCTCGCCATCATGTTCCTCAATTATCTTCATTATCATTTCCCATAACATTCTCCATTTTATCCAGTTTCCCCTTAGGATCATTCCTTGTTTTTTCCTTTGTTCTTTGTCACTCTCCAGATTTATTCCTCGTTTTTTTCTAATGATTTACGTGACCTTCCTCTAACCTCGATCTATAAAAATTATAATATTACAAAATTATACTAATTAGTAATAGAAAATTTAAAACTAAATAAACATGTAACCAATGCTATTAGAATTGTCTAATATGTCCTATTTATAAAATAGATGTGCAACATAAAATTTAACAAGCAGTAATTAGTAAAATATAGCAACATATTCTTTCGACCATGTGCTATACTACCTACAATATTTGCTATATAGAAATGGATCTTATTTTGTGCTATATATATCTTAATCATGTGCTATACCTCAAACAACATATGTTATACAAATTTGATCTATGATATATATATCTTAATCATGTGTTATATCTAAGTATGTGTTGTATATATGTCAATCATGTGCAATGCGTCAAACAACATATGCTACATAGTGATCATTTTCATAAGTGGAACTACACACGAGCAATATAAATTTTACAAGTTGCCACGCTTAAAATACAATGTGCTACAAAAAGTGCAAAATAAAGATATGCAAACCAATTATAAATAATATACAACACTCTCTACCAAATAGCACATATCAGAATAATGTACAAACACGATTTGTTATACTTGTGCAATATTATGTAAACGCTTTGCTACAAATAATAGACATTGTTCAAGAAACCCACACAACACGTAAAAACACCCAAAAAGAATTCAAACTTATGCCATATTTTTACAAGAGATGTGCTACACTCGAAAATGTTGTAATAATGATTACAGATGCCATATTTCTAAAAGAGATGTGCTGCATGAAGTTTAAAATTGTGCAATGAACCTAAACATATGCTACATGACTATTTATAAATAAATAAAAATGCGATCTGTATAATATTTGCAATAAATTTTAGTACTTTTCCTACATTTATAAATGTACCTAAATGTGTGCTATATATATCTTGACATGTGTTATACTTAAAATAATCTATGCTATCTAAGAATAATGTTTACAAGTCGACCTAAACACATGCTACATATATAATTTGTAATAATCTCATCAACACATCACAAGTTAAAAATAATGTTATAATATTATCTGTTATACATGTGCAATATACATTGTGTAACAAATCCACATAACATAGATTATTGTTTCAAATAATTTATAGAATTATGAATATTACGCGTGCAACATATAATATGAAAATATGCATATTAACATGGACAACAACATCTTTGACATCGCCTTCAAAAGTTTGACAAAAAGGCAAAAAATTCCACAAAGAATAGAGATAGTCTTCAACGTACTAGAAAAGGAAAATATTTTGGAACCACCAAGAACAATGACACAATTCTTAATTGTCAACATCGACAAACTTATATTATTCTACTTTTGGGCAACAAAGTAACACCCAAAAGGATATCAAAACTTTTATATAAATTGAAACCCTACACCCTACATTCAATAAACCGACAACGCCATCAACACTTTTGAAGAATAATCGCACAAACGAATGAAACCATTAAACACACGCATAAAATTTTCCGCATAAGTAAAAACTTACCACTTTATTTCGTGGTGCTTTGTCCTTCCGATGTCTTTGTTATTCGCTTTACATGGTATTACTATGTTGAGCAAAGGTTTATTGTTGTGAGTGAAATGAGTGCTGTGGTTTGTCGCTTTTGTGACGAAATGGGTGCAAGGGCTTCACACCTTGTGTGGGTGAAAATGAAATCTGTGTTTGTGCAATAGAAATGTGGATCATATTTCGTGGTGCTATAGTGAAATCTTGTAGATTTCAATCAAAATCCTCTTTTCTAGAAAGATGAAAAGATTTGGATATTTACCCATGGATTTTGTCAAAGATATTTATTTTACATTTCACTTTTACCCTTAGCCGATTCATTGCATTAAATTACGATGTTTTGATTTTTTCTTTTCTAAGTCTCGCACAAACCGAACCGCTCTATTTTATTGTAATAAATGGATGAGATTTAGTCCTATTTCATACACTTACTACTATTCTCACTATAATTATTCCTATATATATATATATATAGATATAAAAGGATTGATCAAGTTTCGTTCGATTATCGATCAAATTTAAAATCTATAATCAAAATCAAATCGAAAATAGATTTTATTAAAAATTGAAACTAAACCAATAACCAATACTTTATAGGATTATTGGCGCCTAAATATATGAACTTTGGGTATATTTTGGTTTTTTTCACGAACTTTATAAATTGTCAATAAATATACGAACTTAACATAATTGTTATTTTTCCCACAAATTGAATAACGGTCAAAATTGAATCGACGTGGCGGTCGACATGGCGCCACTTCATCAAAACGACGTCGATACAATATATATTAATCGATTAAATACATGAACTTTAGGTTTATTTTGGTTTTCCCACAAACTTTAAAAATTTGTCAATAAACACACTTAACATTATTGTAAATTTTTCACAAATTGAACGATGGCCAAAATTAAAGCTGATATAACAATCGACGTGATATCAAATTATTAAAATGATATCATTTTTTATACAATATGCATTAAAAAATCTTAAATCCACCTTAACTCACACCCAAACTGCACCCCACCCCATCTCTCTTTCTTTAACCTCAACTTACGATAAGGTTTGAGTTGAAGAGAGTTGTGATGTGTATTTAAGATCTTTTTTAAATATATATTGTATAAGTAAAACGACGTCGTTTGATAAAGTGGTGACACGTTGATTGTTATGTCGAACTTTAATTTTGATCATCATTCAATTTGAAAAATAATAAAATAAAGTTAAGTTTGTGTATTTATTAACAAATCTTTAAAGTTCGTGGAAAAAATAAAATAACCCAAAGTTTATATATTTAAGATCAATTGATATATATTATATAAGAAATGACGTCGTTTTGATGAATCGTGTCACGTCGACTACCACGTCAATTTTAATTTCGACCGTTATTCAATTTATTAAAAATCACAATGACATGTAAGCTCAGATATTTATCGATAATATTTAAAATTCATAAAAAACCAAAATATATCTAAAATTTATATATTTATGAGTCAATAACCATACTTTATAAAACTGAACCAAACTGACCCAAAACTATAATTTCAATCGCTCAATTCTTGCACCCTAGTTTTTCAAACGCATATCTGGGTAGTTCCACTTTCTCCCCTTCCCCATAACAGTGGCACAAAAACCCTCAATCTCAATCAGAATCCTGCGCTGATGAAAACCCCAATTCCTACGTTTACAGAACCACCACTGCCGTTGAGTACGAAGACGACGAAGACAACAATTTCGACGACAATGAAGACAACCCCGACAGCTGCTTCGCCGAAAACGGCAATTTCTACAATTTCGAAAACTCCAAGCGGCACCCCAAGAAGCGAAAGCTCGAATCATTTGTCTCCGACTACGAATTCGCGCCGCGCAGCGAGGCGTGGAGCGAGGACGAGAGCTTCGTGCTGCTGGAGGTGTGGGGAGCGGTACATGGAGCTCGGGCGGCGGAGCCTGAGGGCGGAGGACTGGGTCGACGTGATGGAGAAGGTGGCGGAGATGAGCGGGCGGGAGGGTGGAGGCGGAGTGCCGGAGCCAATTTGACGTGCTGAAGAACAAGTACAAGAAGGAGATGGCGAAGGTGGAGCGGGAGCGTGAGCAAGTGGGTGTTTTTAAGAAGATGGATGCGTTGCTGAATCTCAGGACGAGAGGGTATGGCGGGCTGGGGTGTGGATTGATTCGGGGAGTATGTTTTATGAATCCGCGGGTGTATTTGGATAGGTCGAATGTGTTGATGAGATGAGGATAGCCTGGGCAGTCGGATGAGGATAATGAGGAGGATGGGGTGATGATGAGGATGATGAGGATGATGAGGTTTGAGTGGTGATGATGTGGTGGATGGGGAATCTGCTAGATTGTTGGCGGATTCGATTCTGAAGTTTGGGGAGTTGTATGAGAAGATTGAAGAGAGTAAGAGGAGGCAGATGGTGGAGCTGGAGACTATGAGGCAGGATTTTCAGAGGGATCTGGAGTTGCAGAAGAAGCAGATTGTTGATCGCGCGCAGGCTGAGATTGTGAAGATATGGGAAATGGATGATGACGAGGATGAGAACACGGATACTTCTGCTGAGAATTTTGGAGATTGATTCAGGTAATTTCAGCTTAATGCTGAAGTGACTGGTGATTGTTTGCCTCTTGGTTGTTTGTGGTGGCCTTTGAGTCATTATTACATATGGTTGTGATAAATGAAGATTTTAAGGTAAGGACTATTGGCTTTGTAAGAGATTTCATGTTAGAAAGGATTCCGGACATGTCTTGTCAACATAATTGAAACTCACTACGTTGTCCAACAACTACAATTTATTTTTTTTCTCTCTTAATTTTCGTCAATCTTATCTCAAGTATAACAATATTATGTGATGAAACCGCTCCCAGAATCTCCTTAAGATGTAGACAATTGTGTCATCTGTATTTGCTAACCTAGTGTGGGTCTGCTGATTATCTTGAGGAATTCATCTTAATATTTTGCTCTTTCTCAAGTTCACAAGGCTTTATCCGTATTAAAGAGGATTCTTTAAATTAGTAAGCTGGTTAATTTATTGGAAATGATCAATGATCATCATACTGTTCTCTGGAATTTAGAACTGACGAGAATACGGAAAAGGTAGACATTCCTTATGTAGGAATAAGGTGTACTTTACATCTATATTGTTGAGAAAGAACGCATAATGCTGCTTCTTAGCAGCTTTTTTATGTAAATTGTTATAACTTACAACAACTAGTTCTCTTTGTGAAGAACTTACAAAAGTTTTTATAGAATGAGAGTGCTCTTTGCAAATTTCCAACTACTTTGCATCAGTGGCTCTGAATGATTGCTAGATGCAAAGGTGTCCTTTGTCAGAATATTATGTGCTAATTAAATATTGTCAAAATAGTGTAACATGGAAGGAGCTAAAGTTACAGAGAAAACCATTCTTGAAATATAATGCTTTGCAAAATATCGTAGTTTTTTATTTTTGCAACTTCCCTTTCGTTACTTTATATTCTCGAACTTTCTAGTCTTTTTAAGAAATTGATGAATGCATGAGCAGAGGTAATGCCTCTTGCGACGTGTTGAATCAGTAGGCATTCAAGTTTTCTGTGTTCAGAATGTGAGTAGTATGTTCACAACACTTCTCTTTTTAGTGTTGGAGTGGCGCCTTTAGCTTTCTTTTTCTTTTTTCCAAATTATCTTTAACCCATCATAACTTTATTTTCTTTTCCAAATATTTCCACCTTTTCCTTAGATTTGATAAAACTTTTATTTTATCCAGTAACTGCAGACTCTAAGCTCTGCTGAGGTTTGTGACTGGGCTCCAAAACCCAGACATTCAACAACTGCAATACTTAAGTCATTGGATTGAAGTGTGTAAGTGCTCAATTTCAACAATACCTAATGTTTATTTAACTAGTATGATTATACGTGGAACACTTCTGGAATTGGTTATGCTTAGTAGTCTTTATGGAATCCAATGAATAAGACAAATGGTTCTGGGTTTCCATTTTTGTATGGTGGAAGAACTGTGTCTGGTTAAGATTGTGAAGCGGACCTGTCGATCGTATCACAAGTCATTGATAGTTGCTTAAATCTAATGTGATAACGATGCAGCTAGTTGGGCCTCCATATCCCTGGAAGTAGCTTGATAGCACGCCGATGAAGGTGTATTCGAGGAGAAAGAAAGGAGAAGGAGACCAGCGATGAAGGGACTGAGGAGCTGAAGCTATATTAGTATTTAATTATTATTATTATTTCATTATTTCTTTATGGGCCGTGTGCATGGATTGCATGGGCTTAGCAGACTATGTATAGGTGAACTTGAGATTGTGGTTTTATCATTGAGAATTATTATCCGATACCGCTTCTTTGTGGGCGGAAGCATCTTGTTTCCGAGTCGAGTGATTTGTGTTTATCAATATTCGCACTTCGTGTTCTCATCTCCTAACAATTGGTCCGACCGCCGGATCCGATGGTGAACACCGACGCCGTTGAAACTCGCATGGCGGCTCGTAACCGCCTCCGGAGGAATCGAGAAGACCACGAAGCGATCTCGCGGCTAATATGGGCGGTGCAACTCGCTATCGATTCGCCGATCGGCCGTCGGCAGATCGAGTCATCCATGGCCCGGATGGTGGATCAATCAGGCGCCACCATCAACCATGTTCCAAATCGCACAGCGCGTACCACCACCCCCGCCACCACCGCCATCGCCACCGCGTAGTCATGCGCGTATGGAACTTCCGGGTTCGACGGCATCAATTCCATCGCTGGCCGCCCAAGCCGAGCAAGATTTCCCACGGCACACCGACCAACCAACGAGTAGCCACCGCCTCATCGCGTTGTCCGGAAGCGATGTTTTGGGCACAATGGCTGCTCCGCCGAGACGCCGCGATCGAGTGGGACGCGTGCTCGAAGGAAGTAGTCGCTCGTTCGCGACTACCGCCATCAACGCCACGAGGCTATGCATCTACACGCGCATCGCTCACTTGAGGATTATCTCGCCTCGAGGAACGAGTGGCTCGGCTCCGCCCTTCGCCGGACGAACATTACTTAAGCGCGTTTTGGGTGGCCTCCAACCATCCATACGCGATCGCCTTCCGGACTCGGAGCTCGTCAACGTCTTTTGTCTGCAATACGAGCGCCCTGGCTCGTCGTAGGCAAGCCCTACTCGATTCCATCTCGACCACCTTCATCTCCATTCCCGCGGCCGACCACTACCTTTCGTGGCCTAAACCGCAAGGCGACCAACCACCGTGCGCGCGGACTACGTAACCGGAGGGCGCAACTCGCAACTCGCCTTACACGCTGCAGCAGCAGAGGATTATCTGGCAAGGGCCTTTGTTTCCGTGTGGCGGCAAGCACGGCCTCAGATAAATGCCCGCCCAAAACACTAGCGATCTTATTGGGCGGACGAGGACGAGGAGGAGGTCGAATCGACCCCAAGACGCAAAGAACCGGTGGAGATTCCAATGATCGAGGCGGCTCGACCGATCCCAACACGATACAACTCTCTGAGTTATCCTTTCGGCGTTGATCGACAACAACCGACATCAAGGCCATAGTGCGGATCGGAGACCACCAGCCGTGCCATGATCGACAATGAGCGAAGTCATTGTTTATCTCGAAGCGCCGCCAGCCGCCTCTTTACCGATCTCTTCACTCGTCCTTCCGGTGTTTCTCGGGATGGTTCTCGTGTCACGTCACAAGGAATCTCCCACGCAGCTCCCGTACTCATAGCCGATCAATTGTTCCACATCGATCGTTACGTATTTCCTTCGTAACATCGATCTTATCCTCGGCATCTCGTGGTCGGTTCGGCTTGGAAGGATCGTTGCCGACTTCACTACACGACGATGGAGTTTATGGTTGAGGGCGCCGTAGAGTACTCACGAGTGGAACCCGACCGACCCGCATGAAGTGCCGCACCACCGACTTGCTCGACCTGGAGACAGGCGATGATGCGTGGATTTTGCGGGCTTTGGAGGCGGCAGGATTCTTCCGGCTTTAGTCGATCTCTACCGAGCGGCGGTGGAGGAAGCGGCGTTAGTGGCGCTTCCCTACTGTAATTCATTGGTAAACCTCCACTTCGCCCAACGACCACCGAATTCCCTTAATCCGAGCCACCCAAGATCGGTCAGCCGCACTGATATAACCATTTGCAAAAGGCGAGATGGAAAACTCGTGGCGGAAATGTTGGCACCAGATCATTCAAGCAAGTGCGGTCCCTATTCGAGTCGGTGTTGTTGGTACGTAAAAGGATGGATCGTGGCGTTTTTGTGTGGATTATCGGGCCCTAAATAAAGTTACTGATCTGGGACAGTACCCAATTCCGCCATCCAGAGTTATTGGACGAGCTACACGGGCGAGGTGGTTTAGCAAGCTCGACCGCGAAAGCGGTGGTACCACCAACACGAATCGCGGCGGAGGATGTGCACAAACAAAGATTTCGCACCCACTGTCACTACGAATTTTGGTCATGCCGTTTGGCTCGACAAACGCCTCCACTACCTTCCGAGCCTCATGAACGACATCTTCGTCCATACCTCCGCAGGTTCGCTCGTGTTTTGACGACGATATTCTCGTATACGGTTCCTCGTGGAAGGAACACATGATCACCTATCACGGTTTTCAAAGATTTTGGGCGCAGCATTCTTTGGTAGTGAACCCCAAGAAATGTGCGATTGGCGTCGCAAGTGGAGTATCCGGGACATATCAGGTCGGAGGAGAGATACAGATGGATCCGCCAAGATCGGGCAGCGATTACGAAGTGGTCGACGCCATCTTCCTTAAGAGGACTTCGAGTTCTTGGGCCTCACCGGATACTACCACCGCTTCATTCGAGATTATGGGAAGATTGCCGCCCATCGATCGCTCTTGAAGGATAGCAACAAGAACCGGTTGTGGTCGACAGAGGCCGATGCCGATTTCAACGGTGAAAGGCCGACTCACTTCGCTGTTCTCGCGATGCCGATTTTGCTCGGCCGCCCGAGATCGAGTGTGATGCTTCGGCGGGGTATAAGGCGATCCTCGTCATGCAAGGCGCCCATCGCGTATTTCAAAGCATATTTCGAAAAGCTCTAGCCGGCTCAAAGATACGAGAAGGAGTTAATAGCTTTAGTGCTCGCCGTGCAACATCGAGACCGATCTGTTGGGCGACGCTCGTGGTGCGATCCGATCAACGGTTTAAAGCAATTGCTATCCCAACCTTAGCCACTCCAAAGACAAAGAATTGGGCAAACAAAGTGCGGGATATGATTTTGAGATTGTGTACAAGGAAGGCGAGCGAACGGAGCGGCCGATGCCCTTTCTCGGCGGGATGAGGAGGTGGAGTTGAGCTGCGGTTTCGTGTGCGCGATGGTTGGATCGAAAGCGCCGCAGAGATGGTTCTAAGGATCCACAATCGCCAACATTCGATCGACTTTGGGCGGGGAAGGCGCAAAATATTATGAACTAGTGCGAGGAATTTATTCTATAAGGAGAGTCGACACCAAAGAATTCACCATGGATACATAAATTTTTGCGCATTTCACGCCACACCTTCCGGGACACCGAGACCTTCAGACTTATCGCCGCATGGCGGCAAGCTTCTATCGGCGGGCATGCCAAGACTATCGCGAATTGGTGGTCGCTGCGATATCCGCCGAGAAATAAGTACGAAGCGAAGAGTCCGCCGGGTTGTTGAGTCCCCGCCGATTCGGAGCGATCGGGAAGATATAAGTATGGATTTCATCTACCGTCCGCCGCGATCTGGTGGGTTCGATTGTGTGCTTGTTGTAGTGGATCGGTTATCAAAATATAGTCACTTCATGGGATTGCGACACCCTTACACAGCCAAAATCGTAGCTGAACTATTTGTGAAAGAGATCGTCCGCTTGCACGGCATGCCCACTTCGATAGTTTCGATCGTGATCCCGTCTTCCTTAGCTCCTTCGGAAGGAGCTATTTCGCGTCTGGAACCAAGCTGCGATGAGTTCGCTTATCATCCGGAAACGGATGGTCAAACCGAGGTGATGAATAGATGTTTGGAGACATACCTTGTGTTTTGCGTCGGCTCGGCGAAGGATGGAGCAAGTGGTTGGCTTGGTTGAGTTTTGCTTAATACGGGTTTCAAACAAGTTACCGCATGACACCGCTCGAGGCGGTGTATGGTCGTCCGCCCGTTGCTCACTCCTTTTCTTCCGGGAAATAAGGGTCCAAGCTTTGGCGAGGAACTTAGGGAGCGCGATGTGTGTTGGATCATCTGCGTCGCACCTTGAGCGGCACAAGGTCGCACGGTACGTGAGGCAAACAAACACCGCGCGCTCTTGAGTTTAAGGTGGGTGATCGAGTCTTTCTAAAGTTTCGTCCTCATCGGCAGCAGAGCCTCTTCGCCGTGTCACGGCAAAAGTTAGCTCGCTTTTGGGCCGCTCAAGTCGAGGAGAGAATCGAACGGCAGCTTATCGCTTGAAGCTACCACCGGGGTCGAAGGTACATCCCGTTTTTCATGTGAGTCTTCTCAAGCAAGGGTCGGGCGTCGCCTCGCTTGAGCTACCGGAGTCGTTGATGGCTGATGATCCTGAGTTTGTGCCGGAGGAAGTGCTGCAACACCGGCAAGTTCTGAGAAATGGGACTGAGGTAGATCAAGTGCTAATCAAATGGAAGGGGCTGCCTGCGGAAGACAGTTCGTGGGAAGAGGTATCTGTGATTCGAGGCCAGCTTCCTGAATTCAACCTTGAGGACAAGGTTGTTTCGGCGAGGGGGGCAATTGATAGCACGCCGATGAAGGTGTATTCGAGGAGAAAGAAAGGAGAAGGAGACCAGCGATGAAGGGACTGAGGAGCTGAAGCTATATTAGTATTTAATTATTATTATTATTTCATTATTTCTTTATGGGCCGTGTGCATGGATTGCATGGGCTTAGCAGACTATGTATAGGTGAACTTGAGATTAGGGTTTTATCATTGAGAATTATTATCCTTGACAGCCGTTTGCTGTGGGCGGAAGCATCTTGTTTCCGAGTCGAGTGATTTGTGTTTATCAATATTCGCACTTCGTGTTCTCATCTCCTAACATAGCTGTGCTTACAACTAAGACGTTCCTCATATATAGCATCGGGGTAGATTTAGTCGGTCCTTCATATCTCTCATTACATTATCTAAATGATTATCATCGAGTGCTTAAGTTACTACTATAGAGTTGTTCTCCATTCGCTACCCAAGTGCTGACATTTATAGATTTGTGTATTATGGAATTGTTGACCTCAATCTTTGGCTTATATTTATAGTAGGATATGTGTGACCGCCATTTGAGTCCTTGATGGTTCTTTATCTCTATTCTATCAACGATCACATGGTATTTATTGTAGAATCACCTTGACTACTCTGTGGGTGCAGTGAACATTTACATAGATAGTGAAAATGTAGTATTCAAGTTGTTGAGATGCTACCTTACGGCTAAACAAACAATAGGAGGAATGTTTAGAGATGCTAGAATTTTACCATCTTGTTCTTCTCCTTTCTAGACAAGATGTTCACTGTAATAAAAAGTCAAAACGAAACTCTGGTCCCAACTTTGCATGAGAGAGAGGGAGAGAGAGAGCAAGCAAGTCTTGAGTAGATTTTAGTGGTTCAGATATTGAGTGTGTTAGAACGAAATGAAACATTTTTCTTTTGTGACACTACTCGCATCAAGTTAGGAATGAATCATTCGTTCAGTATGTAGGGTGGCCTCACATTTGATACACCTATGCAAAAACTGTTTCATATGTTGCCCAACTTTTTCATCTTTGCCCCATTTCTCTTTTCCATGCCTCGACGGTTCTAAAGCATGACATGCCAATATGATTGTACCAAATAACTGGGTAAGTAATTTGTTGATCTGTCGGGTTTACTTAATTCTGTAGTTTGTCTTACTTGTTGCAGTTGTTTCTTGGTTGGAGAAGGTGAGAAGTCGAACCCTGGCAAATGCAGGTAAGTTTTTCCTGATGTACTAGATTGATAATGTAGTCATTTGAATCCGGTGCATTGGCCAATATCTCCGTGCACGCTTAAACAGTAAACTCGAGTCGAGGTGGCTTAGCTGCTGCAGACTGCATATTTCTGTGTATAAGGATCCTCGTTGTTCTGCTAATATATGTTGTCAATAATTCCAGGTTATCTTTTTTTTGAGTGCTTAAGAGGGTGTTTGGCTGAGCTTAGTCCCCAAAACAAATTATATGTCGCTTTTTGCTTTAAAAATAATTTTATAATTTGTTTTGTGAGCTTTATGTTTCACCAAACACCTCTTAGAGCACTCATTCTCGGCATCATGTCAAAGACTCAAAATCAGGCGACTAGTAATTTTTATTTTTTTGAAGGATGACTCGTCATATTTTAATAACATTCAAGTATAACAGACTTTATTAAAGAGAATTTGCTTGATTATATAAGTGGTAATGTATAGGAGTAGTCAAAAAAAGATAGAGAGATAAGTTCTGTAGCCTAGTCACAAAAAATTATGAGTTTATTAACTATTTTGACTTTGCCGTGTTGATGTTGACGTCTTCATTAAAAAACTTGATTCTTTTTCCACAAAGATGTAGTTTTTCTTCTTTGTTTTTGCAAAGGAATATACGGTACAAAAGATTTATTTTGAATTAAATTTATGTAAGAGGGTTGATAAATATTTAATAAAACAGTATTGAAATTCAATTGAAAGCACAAACATCAATTCATTTCTAAACTAAAATTTGAAAACAACATATACAGGAGGCAAAATTAAGATAAAAATCTGTATTTCTTCCAATTTCGAACATATTAGAATCTAGAATCTTGCGGTTCATTATGTTAACGTAAATTAAACTTTAAGCTTCCAATTCTCGCTTGTTCATGAGTATGCGATTGCAATTTGGGCCCCAAACATGAACTTGTTTTTGTTGCTTTTATGTTATAGGAGTTTTTTTTTTTTTTTAAGTTTAGGACACCAAAAAAAAGATGTTCTAAGGTACATCGTTGTATACGGTTGTTTATGCTTCAAATTTTATTTTTGTTGAATTTATGTTACTGGAATCACTCTTCATTCTTCGCATGTGCTTTGGTGAGGAGTGGTGCTCTTCCCACGAGTATCGAGTCCGAATCAGAGTCGAATCAAGATGTTTAATGTTTAAACCGAGTGATTCCCAAATGGATTGAAGTTCACGTGTTCAATAGCAATTTTCAAAGTCGTGTGTTCAAAACCGCGTGGGTGAGAGACCAGTGAGTGATTTTTTATTTATTTTTCGATTTTTAGTTCGGCTTTAAATAAATGATCAAAAGAATTAATGGGAATGTGTCACGCCCCAATTCCCGAGGGAAGGCACGGATGCCGGGGTATGATTAGGGGTGGGGGTTAAGAAGCGGGGAAGAAGGGGGGATACATATAACATACACGATAAGAAGATGTGACCATGAAATCGGACAGCATCTCCTCTATAACTAGGACATATCCCGAAGGGAGGGCACAAACAATCCACCAATGTAATAATATCGATACCATAACTTCGGAGACATGATCTTGGTTTATAATAAGTAATGCAGAAGCAAAATAGTATTACACCCTCGTCGACTAGACCGTCAACCACATAGCAGCTCATATCGGACTCACAAAGATAATAACATAACAAATCTTGCTCCCAATCGTAAAGCAAAATAAGGGATGTGAATACATCAACATCGTAGTACGTGATATAACACAACATCGCGGAAGCATAGCATGAAGAACCCGCAGCCCACCCCTCGCCGCCCGCCCGGCCCTCCTCCATCCGTGAAAAGATTTGAAAAGAGTTTCAAAGTGAGTACTAGCGACTCACCGGGTTTTATCATAAATCAAAAGAATCATGATGCCGTGTTCAGTAGCACTTACCTTAGAAGGTTTAAAACGAATCCACTTCTAAGTAAGCAAAATAGATTTTTCATTTTCGATACCGATCCGTTATTATCATACTCCCATCATGTAACCATGAACCACGGCTCGAACGTATCCCGCCACCCATCACATCTCATTCATTCGCCGGAACATATCCATCGGCCCATGCCTAACGTATCCATCGGCTAACTCGGTGTGGACTTTGGGTCAAACCGCCGTAACCATAACCACCTCATTACCATTTTCGTGTGGACTTAGGGTCATCCCCTCTCGTAACCATAACCACGTGTTTGGGGTCTATCCCTCACGATCAATACTCAAGATGGTGATCAACCCACCGAATAGAGATCCATGCACAACCATGATAGAACCATATCTTCGATCGTAGAATAGTAATAATTTCACAAAACATTTTACGTCATATTTTATTTTGAAATATCGAGTAAATAACTCAAAATAAGATATATAACCCAACCCGAATGCATTTAAAACGTTAACCGGAGGTATCTACGATCCGATGACTTCACCGATCGACCGGTAGGTACCGTAACAAGACGAACAACTTTTGGGGTTACATCCCACAAAGCAAAGCAACATCGTGATCCAAACGAAGATCGTAGCAAAATTAGGTTTTCGACTTTCGAACCCACATTTGGCACTCTCCGGTTTTCAAATCAACTCGATGCGTAAGGAAATATATTCGTGGCATCAAGACCTATAATAGGGTACTTTCAAAATATGCATGCATGCAAGTCGATCAAATCTTAGCAACAAGAAGCTTCAAAAATCGATGCCTATCCTCGATCTAGATAAACCATCCAAAATCGATGCATGAAAATGGAAACATAAGCAATATGCATAACGACTAACATGGAATGACAAACTATGTTGAAAATGGATAACCCGCATGTACTTCCTTTAGAAAACTCAAGCAACGGAAAACATCCCGACATGCGTAAACGCGAAAACATAAAACTAATCGGTACTTTAGTAGAATGCATAGCCCGAACTCAAAACCTAAAGGACCCGTAGCGAAAGGTGGTCCGTTGACCACCAAACGGCGCCAAGAGGGCAACCGGCGACCTTGGCGGCGGCGGTGTGTAAATCGGCGGCCTCGCCGCTTTTCGCTCGTCCCTTTAGATCCCGAGTTCTATGCTATACGATCTACTAAAAGGCGGAATCAAAACAAGAAAAGGACAAAACAGAAAAACTGGTCGGGAGAGGTTGATCGGCGGTATGGCTCGGCGGCGGTAAGAAGCGAATGGCGCCACCGAGCCTCCCGGCCGATCCCCACTCCTCCAATGCTTCCAGCAGCACTGAGCTGCTCGGCTCTTCCGTAAACACGAGAGAGAAGTAAATGAACGTTGAAACGGGCGCCCTAGCCTCCTATTTATAGAAAGAGGGTCATGCATGTCACATGCAAGTGACCCTTTTTCAAAACGCAAAAAGCGACGCAATTTTTGCAAACGGACTCAAATTTAGCAAACTTGGTACCCATGGACACGAAATAAAATACCGACACAACGACTATAAACAAGATATGCTTTTAAAAGATCAATGAAAAGTCCGGTTTTCGATAACTTCCTGAGTGCCAAACCTTCATGGGTGGTCGAAACCCTGCATACTTAGTGTCTATGAAGTCGTCATAAGACATTCTTCATAACGCTCGAGGTTTCGTGATCGCGATCACCGAAACAAAAGTCAACCTTCGACATTTTCTCGAAAAACGTGCCATGCAAAATGTAGTTTAGAAAAGACGGGTATTACATCCTCCTCCTTAGAAAAATTTCGTCCCTCGAATTTCAAACACGTGGAGAAAACAACTTAGGTATCGAGCCCGAACTTGTCTTCCAACTCCCACGTAGCTTCCTCCTCTCCGTGGTGATTCCACAACACCTTCACCAACGGAATCGCTTGTTCCTTAATTCCTCGACTTCGCTCCAAAACAGCCACCGTCTCTCCTCGTAACTCGATCCCGAGCAAGAACCACTTGGTCATGCTTGATCACATGTTTTGGGTCGAACACGCATTTTCTCACCGAGAAACGTGAAACACGCCATGAACATCTCCGATGCTAGCGGCAAAGCTAACCTATAGCAACGGGCCTATTCTCTCAAGAACTTGAAGGTCCAACGAACCTCGGTCAGAATCTTACCTCGCTTCCCAAAATGAACGACTCCTCTCGTCGGGAAACCTTATGAAAACGCGATCTCCGATCATGAATCAAGATCCGACGACGCTTGTCCGCATAGGACTTCGTCTGTCCCGAGCTTCCTCGATCCTTCGCTGATCTCGATCGATAACCTCGACCATCTCACGAACCATCTCGGTCCTAACATCTTCCTCTCGCCCACTTCGTCCCAATAAAGTGGCGATCGACACTTCCTTCCGCACAACGCTTCATAGGAGCCATTCCTATGGTGGCCTCGATAATCTGCTGTTATAGGCAAACTCCACCAAAGGTAGTATCTCTTCCCATTTCCTCCTCTATCGCCACGATCGCCGCAACATGTCTTCCAAAACCCGAATCGTCCTTTTCGATCGACCGTCCGCTTGAGGACGGAATGTTGTACTAAGATTCACTTGGTCCCCACGGCTTCCTCGCAGACTCCTCCAAAACTCGATGTGAACCTCGGTCACGATCCGACGAATCGACACCGGTACACCATGTAACCGCATTTATCTCTAACGTAAAGTCGAGAAAGCTTATCTAACCCAGACGTCATCCGAATCGATAAGAAATGAGTCGACTTCGCTACCATCGACGACAACCCATATAGCGGTGTTTCCTCTCACCGACCTTGGAAAACTCACCACAAAATCCATACCGATATGATCCCATTTCCACTCGGGATTGGTAGCGGTTGCAACAAACCCGACGGACGCTGGTGTACTTTCACTTGTCGACAAGCCAAACATCGCTCCATAAACGCTGCTACATCCTTTTTCATCCCTTCCCACCAAAAGTTCCTTTTAAGGTCTCAGACATTTTGGTGCTTCTGGACGAGTCAGAGATGGTGCCTCATGAGCTTCACTCATGATATTATCTCTCAATTCCCTATCGAGTGGCACACATAACCTTCCTAATAGTAGCGCATTGTCCTTCGCTCACGGAAACCTTTGCTATCTTCTAGCCTTGCTTTCAAACGATCTTTCCAAGAACTCGCCTCTCGGCCGCACGCCATGATGGCTTCTCTCGACCCATCCTTCTTTCGACGAACGTAATCGGCGCCCCCACGGCGACACGCCAGGTCGGATAAAACCTAGATCCAACAGCTCCCCGCAATCGCGCTTTCAGCCTACAATTCCTTAGGTGCCATTCAGATGGTGCCTTTGATGTGTGTTGCTTCTAGTTCCGCATCAATAGTGAATTCCACTTGTCTATCAAAGCGGTAAACCCGGCAAGTCCTCGAAACACGTCCAGGATATTCACACACCATCTGGCTCTCAGAATCGCTATACTGTTTTATCGCGTGCCTCGTCAAACTTACCAAGAAAGTTTGACAGTTTTCCTTCCCGATCATCCTCACCGCCTTCGGTCGAGATCATCGCACGCAAACACCCATCCTTATGCCGTGGAAACAAACTTCCACTCCTTCTACTGCTCAAAAGCAACTTCTCTCGAGACAACGATAGTTGCCATGTGCTTTTCCAACCAATCCATGCTAAAGATGACATCGAAATCTTCCATTCGATGACATGCAAATTGACAAGGACCTTCGCTCACGATTTCTACCTCCGGTTCGGCAAATCTTCGCTTTTAGCACTTCTCGACGGGATGCTAATTTGTGGTACTGTGATTTCTTGGGTACCAAACCCAACCTCTCACACGCGATTCTCGAAACGAAGAATGTGAGGCTCTCAGATCAAACAAAGCGAAAACGGGTATATCACTCATATGGATTATACCGCAAGATTTCCGGAGCTTGAGCCGTCGCTGATTCAAGGCGTACACCTCGTCATGCGGTGGCCTTTCGTTTGTCGCCTGGGTGACCTCCCGCCTGTTGTTTGTCCTCATGAGCCTCGATTCTTCCTTCCGCGAGATCGATGTCTTCATGGCGGCACGACCGCCGCCCTCCTAACGGACAATCTCGAGTGTAATGTCCCACTTCTTACAACGATAACACTCGATGCTACCTTGCTCGCGCAGCCGAAATGATTCCTCCGCATTTCGCACAAAGGTTTTTCCACACCGCCGTATGGGTTGGAAATTCTTCCAAGGTCGCTTTTTCTCTCAATGCCTTGATTCCTTCGAATCATCGACCGCCTCGTTCCTCGAACACCGATTGCATTTCTCGATCTTCCCATTTCCTCTTACTCTTCCTCCGTCACCGGCTGTCCGGTGGCATTGTTCTTTCCGGGCAACATCGACTCAATGTTTAATGCCCAATTCAAGGATCGCGATACGCCGATCTCCCCGATCGACGAGCGAAATTCGATCTCGGTCGGAGTCCTCTCTCGAACTCGCTCGCCTAGCAATTTCTCGCACAACCAGTGTACGTAGTATAACGTGATGACGATTAAACGAGCGATCGATTTCGGTGACCGTCCTTCTCCTCGACGAAGATTTCGTAACTCGCGTTTTTCTCTCTCAGAACGCCAGCACATACTTTTCCATGAGTTCTTCCTCGAAATCTTCCCACGATACCTTCCCCATCGTCCCCGTGTTGAGTCCTTCTCACGATTCCCACCGTAAATCGCCTCATCTGTTAGCCGAAAGATCGCGCATTCACTTTTTTTCGCTTCTTCGCACCGATGTATTCAAGATCCTTTCGTGGATCGTATCCAGTTCTCGGCCGATCGGTTCACCGAGATCGCCGAACGTAGGGGATTCACTGCGAAAACTCTCGATCGCATGCCCAACCAAAGGTGGTTCCCGGCTTCTTCCATGTTATTGTTCCTCCGGTTCCTTGTTCTCGCATTCGCATCGACGTTTCAAACATTAGAAACACGCTCGCATAGATAACGGGTATCATCGCATAACATATATCATCACCCATATCACATATCATCACATAAACCACATATCACGCACGATCACATATAATCATGCAATCCTGTCAACATATCATCGTTATGCATTTCACATAACATTATCATCACACATCACATAGATCATATATCATCACGGCATAGCTCATATCACATATAAGCATTAAACATAACATCCGTCATAGAGCGGCGTTAGTATCAAGAATATTCAAAGGTCCATGAAGGAATGCCAAAATACAAGATCAAGGTATGTCACCAAAAGGTCGAGCATGAGCAAAAGAATCGACTCGTTATCACAAAAGATGCCGCTCGTCCATGCTTCTAGCGATCTTCTGATCACACCGTGACACACCGACTACCTAGATCTCGCCTCCATATCCGCCCACTACTCCGCTCGTCTCAGCCGTTTCATTCTCGCCTCCTCATCCTCTCTTTCCTTCCTATCGTTTCAATTGGCCGCCGCTCGTAAAAGCGATCCCGCATGGAAGCAAGCCTCTCGTGAAGGTGAAAGCCGTGCCTCGATCGTCTCGAGTAGCGGTGAAAGCCAGGCTCGAGTCCTCGCCTCGCGCCGCTTCTTCCTCAACATGCCCGACCATCGGAGTCATCGGCTATCCGATCACCGGTCCTCTCGAGTCCTCACCGCCCTCCTCATCCTCCTCCGGTCTTCCTCCTCCTCCGAGTCTCCTTCCTCGATGCCAACTTGATACGGTTCGGTGGCATGAAGATCCCGATCCGGCCTCTTCCCCGCCATCGCCGGATGGACAATCTCTCGCCGGGAGGTTCTCGCCTCAAAATCGCTCGGGTCTTTCGGAAGGAAAGGATCGTCGACGGAGGTGTAGTGACCGTGTATCCCGATGCATCGGTGATCGTCTCGAGCGATGGTCGCCTCCCAAAGGCTCTTGGGAACATCATCCCTATCATCAACTGGATCGGTCCTCGAACATGCCGCTATCACATCCTCCTCGATGGTATACTCGATGATCGGTCCACCGCTCCATACTCGAGCAAATAACTCTGAAATCCAAGGTAAGGTGTCCGTGATAGATCCCGCTCGAACATCACGTATCCTTGCTTTCGCCCACGGCCGCCAACCATTGGTAGCCTCTCACAACCGATAGTAAGCCTCGTGACTCAGATACTTTCCCACTGCCTCGAATCTTTCTCCACAATCCAACAAATCTCCCGTAAATACTCCCAACGGCTCATGGACATTCCTGGTACATTCCTCGAACTTACGGACCGCTTCATCCATCCTGTGGATCTTAACCAACGTTGTCTCGGGCCATCAATATCCATAAACCTACATGTTAGTTTATCAACATAACAACAAATATTCACGCTTCCTTTTTCTCGCCCCAAATATCCGGGTAATCATGTCTCAAACACATGTTCATTTCAACACATATCAATATCAATATCGATATTTATCATAATAATCACGAAGCAAATACAGATTCGCTACGGATACTGCTTATCAAAATAAACAAGATTTTCAATCAACAAAGCATTGCTATGTAAACACATAGACTTACATCAACCATACGTGATCACATCAATCACATCATCTCATATAAACGATTTTCACATCACAGCCACATCCACAACTCATATAAACGATTTTCACAACACATAGACTTACATCAACCCTTCCGTCCCATCGACAAATCATTTCCACATCCACATCAACAGCCAAACATACCACATCCATCTCACCTCAACATCCATATCACGTTTACATCACGTAAACTCTTACCAGACCAAAACACATGAAACCAAGATCATATCAAACATCACGTAACCACATAAAGCATCAACAAATAAACACATACCTCATCCCTTTATAAAGGAGGGCTCGACGCGAAATGAGGGTAGTCAGACTCGATGAACAGTTTAGAAGGACAAGTTCTAAACACTCAATTTCAAGAACGCACATGATATAAAGCAAACAAACTGCTTTGATATCGGATAACAAAGCTAGAGGTCAAAGCCAAGAACCATTGCTCGATACCATGTCGGTATCGATAATAAAGATAGATGTCGTGGCCAAGAACACCGCCCGACATTACGTCGCCCACGCCCAACCCCGATCGGGGCGCACGATGCCGGCGTGATTAAAGGGGAAGCAAGGGCATACATATAACATACGATAAGAAGATGTGACCATGAACGGGCAAGATCTCTCTATAACTAGGACATATCCGAGAGGGAGGGTGCACAAACAATCCACCAATGTAATAATATCGCTACCATAACTTCGTAGACATGATCTTGGTTTATAATAAGTAATGCAAGGAAGCAAAATAGCATTACACCCGCTGACTAGACCGTCAACCACATAGTGTGCTCATATCGAGACTCACAAGATAATAACATAACAAATCTTGTTCCCAATCGAAAGCAAAATAAGGGACAAGAATACATCAACATCGTAGTACGATATAACACAACATCGGAAGCATAGCATGAAGAACCCGCAGCCCACCCCTCGCCGCTCGTCCAGCCCTCCTCCATCCGTGAAAAGATTTAAAAGAGTTCAAAGTAGTACTAGCGCACTCACCGGGTTTTATCATAAATCAAAAGAATCATGATGCCGTGTTGAGCACTTACCTTAGAAGGTTTTAAACGTAAATTCACTTCTAAGTAAGCAAAATAGATTTTCATTTTTCGATACCGATCCGTTATTATCATTACTCCCATCATAGAACCATGAACCACGGCTCGAACGCATCCCGTCACCCATCACATCTCATTCATTCGCCCGAACATATCCAATGGCCCATGCCCAAACGTATCCAAATGGTTAACTCGGTGGACTTGGGGTCAAACCGCCGTAACCATAACCACCTCATTACCATTTCCGTGGACTTCCGGGTCTATCTCCTTCGTAACCATAACCACGTGTTCTGGGTCTATCCTTACGATCAATACTCAAGATGGTGATCAACCCACCGAATCAGAGATTCGTGCACAACCATGAACCATATCTCGATCGTAGAATAGTAATAATTTCACAAAATATTTTACAAAGGTACATGTTTTATTTTGAAATATCGAGTAAATAACTCAAAATAAGCATATATAACCCAACCCGAATGTATTTAAAACGTTAACCGGAGGTATCTACGGATCCGATGACTTCACCGATCGACCGGTAGGTACCGTAACAAGACGGAACAACTTTTGGGGTTACATCACACAAAGCAAAGCAACATCGTGATCCAAACGAAGATCGTAGCAAAATTAGGGTTTTCACTTTCAACCCACATTTGGCACTCTCCGGTTTTCAAATCAACTCGATGCGTAAGGAAATATATTCGTGGCATCAAGACCTATAATAGGGTACTTTCAAAATATGCATGCATGCAAGTCGATCAAATCTTAGCAACAAGAAGTTTCAAAAATCGATGCCTATCCTCGATCTAGATAAACCATCCAAAATCGATGCATGAAAATGGAAACATAAGCAATATGCATAACGACGAACATGGAATGACAAACTATGTTGAAATGGATAACCCGCATGTACTTCCTTTAGAAAACTCAAGCAACGAAAACATCCCGAGCATACGTAAACGCGAAAAACATAAAACGGAATCGGTACTTTAGTAGAATGCATAGCCCGGAACTCAAAACCTAAAGGACCAGAGCTAAAAGGTGGTCCGTGACCACCAAACGGCGGCCAAGAGGCGACGGCGGCAAGCAAGGTACAATCGTCGGCCCGCCGTTTCTCGCTTCGTCCCTTTAGATCCCGAGTTCTATGCTATACGATCTACTAAAAGGCGGAATCAAAAAGAAAAGGACAAAACAAAAACGGGGTGTCTGGGAGAGGTTGATCGGCGGTGTATGGCTCGGCAAAGAACAAGAATGGCGCGCCACCGAGCCTCCCTACCGATCCCCACTCCTCCAATGCTTCCGCAGCAGCACTGAGCTGCTCGGCTCTTTCAGAAACACAGAGACGAAGGAAATGAACGCTGAAAACGAAGGCCCTAGCCTCCTATTTATAGAAAGAGGGTCATGCTAATCGCACATGCAAGCGATCCTTTTCGAAAACACAAAAATGACGCAATTTTTGCAAACGGACTCCAAATTTAGCAAACTTGGTACCCATGGACACGAAATAAAATACCGGACACAACGACTATAAACAAGATATGCTTTAAAAGATCAATGAAAAGTCCGGTTGATAACTTCCCTGAGTGCCAAACCTTCATGGATGGTCGAAAACCTCAGATACTTAGTGTCTATGAATTCATTATAAGACACTCTTCATAACGCCTCGAGGTTTCGTGACGGTCGATCACCGAAACAAAAGTCAACCTTTCGACATTTTCTCAAAAACGCCATGCAAAAATGTAAGCTTAGAAAAGACGGTATTACGTAACGAGTTCTGTCAATAATGTTGAGTGCCTATCCAAGAGAGAACCTCCAAAACTAATAAGTTCAAGTTTCAATTTTTAGTGGTGGCCCATTAGTACCAAATTAGCTAGAAAACTAATAATTTTATGGGATTCAATTGGCAATATATAATGATGGTCCATCAAGATACATATTGGTGTATGGAAGAGGAAGAATACACTAGTTAGGCAAATTTTAAAAAATTTTTTCAAAAGACTAACCGACCACCGTGGCAATAGTTAGTCGAATAACCGAAAGTTTAGTATCGATGTCGATCGCCGATCGCCTCGGATATGAGTCTTGTACTAAGTGATACCAATTAGCAAACATATCGACTTCGAGGCGCTAGTCAATCGACCGATAACCGATGTGCATGCGAATGTGGTGGTTACTCTATTTGTCTTATGGAAAACTCGAATCGCTTAAAATACTAAGTCGAATATAGTTTAATCGCCACTATCTCACCAATATCAAACTGATACTGATAGAGCGTTTTAAAACAATATTTTGTTACTTCTGTGCTGGTGATGATAGTTCAATAATATGTAATATAAATGTGATACTAAATGTAAATAATTGAAAGTAAATAACACTTGATTTTTACGTGGTTTGAGAGATCGCCTCTACATCCACGGATCGATTATTCAATCAATCCACTAACCGAGATTTGATCTTATTTATGGGTCCAAGATATAAACCTAGATACAGAGTTAACCTTACTTATTGTATCCCGTCGAATTAGACGCTCCTCCCACGCTTGTGGGTGCTAGAAATCTCGATCGCTACGGTGCAATGATCTAAACCTCTTGCTTACAGTGAGCAAGATAACCAAGCTTTCAAAGACCTAACATTTTGTTGTCTACTCGCCCAAACTTCCACATAAACTAGGGTTTTGAAGAGGAATTTTCCAACTAAATTTTGAGCTTCACATGCAACAAACTCAGAAGTCTAAGCTTGAGATATAGAAATTAATATCTAGACTTAAAGGAAGTGTATATCGAAACCTTCACTAATAATTATATTTGAGCTCAAGGTTTCATCGACAGACTGTAGACTTCCTTATTCGAAATTGCCGTAATAGTTCTCGAGCTTTAATTGCTTTTGACAATAAGAATGTGCAGCTTTTGGTAACCTTCAAAGATTGGATTATACATGTACTTATAGAGAAGACGATGAATAGTGCCATTGGTGGAGCACCAATCACATCCTTCCATTTGTCGCTTGAATTTTTCCCGCTCGAGTTCTCAGACGTCACTATCGTGGTCTACATCATCGCATAATCGTAGCTCGCAACTTTGAAAAGGTCTTCCGCATGTCGATCTTCTCGCAGATATGCTACGACACGTGGTCGGGTCAAACACTTAAGGCTAAAATGTCTGTGTTTTTACAGTTGAGTTGGCTCCTTGTTTTATCAGTATGTTTACTTCAGGTTGGGCCAGTTGAGACTGCTCCATACTTCATCAGCTGGTTGGACTCCATCTTTTGTCAGTTTGAAAACCTGAGTCAATATGACGCTTTCAGCTTGATGTAAAAATAGTCAGCTTTGACTTTTCATCAGTTAGCTTTGATTTAGTATCGCCAGCTTTGACTACTTGTCACTAGATTCGACTATAGATCAACAACTTGACTTCTGCTAACCAACTTTCATTTCAGCTAGTCATCTTGGAGTTCCCAGCGTGGACAGTCAGCTGCTGGTATAATACTTAGTCATATCCTGATAGTTTTGCTTCTAGCAGTGCCGAATTTTCAGTCTCTGATCTTTAGTCTTCGACTTTACTCCAATAACTATGTTCATCAGCATCGCTATACTTCACCTTCGACATCGCTAGCTTTACTTACCGCCTTCGTCAACATGATCATTCGGTTGAGCTTCTATCGCCAGCCGGTACTAATATTTTATCAAGATGACGGCTTCAACCTTGAACTCCTTCGCCTGGTATGTCCAAGCCGGTAGTTCTTTTGTCAAACTCAGAATAAAAATGCCTAACTCCTGAACAAATGAGTAGCATAAGTTACGTCAGTAGGGCAAACATCAGTAGGTTTTGGGATCTAATCAAAACACACAGTTAAGACAATAATTTTTCAACAATTTTCCCTTTTTGATGATGCCAAAACCTCATGAATTATACAGAAAACAAACCAGATAAGTAGATAATTAGTTTCAGCAGAAGGACTCGATTCTCCTTTGTGTGATCATCATTCTCTGCAAAACAAGGTTAGTTCAACATAATAAGGTTTAAAGCAAGTAAAGAGTCCGACAAAGAGTCATTATCGCTGTGGTAAACAGGATCGCTTTATAGATGATAGGTTGTCGAGATTACAAGGATAAACCGATATAATCAAAATCATCATAAATCCTATACAAATCTATCACAAACTGATCTGACCAGCTCATCTTTTCCTCTTCTTCATCTTCTCTTCATCAGTGAGCTGCTAATACATGGCAAAAACCCTCGCGACCAGCTTTTGGAATTCTTCCGCATCGTGACCGATCTATCTTCATCGCTCAAGACCTACTGTGGATTCTTGGTAAATCTTGGCTCGGTCCACTAAGTTTCTCGTGATTGGAGGTAGGACATCTCTTCGAGGGCTTCGATGCTCACATGTCGAGCAATTGATGAACTTATCAACAAGAGGTTTATCTTTATACTCCAAAGAAGAAGTTTCAAACCGCCAACACAACCCTGGGCCTTCAGCAAATCCATCAAGTAGTAGAACCACATGATGAAATTTTCCTTCGCCTTCTCTCATCTGTCGCTCACCGATCGACCCACTTTTCTATGTGGGACCTAGCTCTTGCAAATGATGACTTAAGTAGCCTTTCCTCTGAAGTCGCTGGCGCCTTCCTCTTGCCGATAGTCGATTTTGTGTTTCTACAAGAACCGACGCCTCCGGGAATCTCCTATCGCCTCGCCTCTAGCTTGTTGCCTCTTGCTCCACCATGTTGTAGTTGGCTGGATCCTAATATCTCGAATGGGACACCAGCATGGAAAGCTGCAATGTGTATATCGTCACTCGGATCAACAGCAGTCAATGACGGGCATCAACCTTCTTCTTCTTCTTTGCAGCAGCTGCCTACTTCCACCGGCGCCTTCGACACCCACCTCTTCCACAACTTCCGATGTCTCTTCTTCACCATAGCCTATGCGAGCTCTGTCGCCTTTTCCACGCTTTTCTCTCGCCAGCTTGCTCCATCGCTGCTTTAGCATCAACAATCTCCTTCATTTCTTTCTCATTTTTGGCATCATCAATGACTGCCTGGAGGAAGATCGAGAGATCGTTGACAATTTAGTTCAGTATGCATGGGTCGTCCATCCGCCCAAGCTGCTCAGGTAGGTAGCCAACCGACCGCGCCTCTTCTTTCTCCTTCTTTAGCACTTTTACCTCTTCTTCCAGGGTAGATATCCGCTCGTCAGTGCCCGTGGAGGTGAAGTCCAGCTGATTTTGGACTGATTGGAGTTGCTCTTATACTGGTAGGAGTGTGGTGGGAATTCTTCTCGCGAAGTCAGCCTGGGAGGCTGATTCCATCAACGTAATCATCTAGCTCTTCAAATTGCTGATGGAACCTTCAGGTTCTGCATTCTCACACTGGAAGGTTTCGGTGACAAAATCCGTGAGGTTTCGAGTCAAGGCCCGATAGTTGAGAGCTCAACATGGATCTGTTCCGCAAAAGCTTCCCTCGTGTCCGCCTCATCCTCATTCTTCTCCTCAGACGTATGGACCGTGGCATAGCTTTATTTGCGCTTCGACCTAGAGTAGAAAGTCTGCTACTATCACACGCCTCCTTGCAGGAGGCAACCTTCTTCAACTCTCTTCCAACCTAGCCATCGCCTACAGATTAGATTTAATTGGTGTCCGGAACCCTCATGTGCTACGAATTGAGGGCCTGCAAGGACATAATTGTGCCGAAGACGATCTCGATGTCAGCGGCGGCATGCACCTTCGACAGAAGGCAGAGCCTCATGGACCCGCATAAGTCCTCATCACCGCTGCCTACTCCATTGGGGCTCGCCGCTACTGCCTTCTTCTCAACAACGCCCTCTCCCTCAGCTTGTCCCTCCTGTGCCGCCCGACTACTTTCCATTGTTGCACCTTCAGCCACAACATCATCTATTATTTCATGGACAATTGACTCACAAGTCGTTATTGTCATCCAGAAAATGGCAATCCAAAAGGCGTACTCCAACTCTGTCTCAGGATTTAAACCTGATGAGATCGGCGAGTTGATAAAAATGTGTCGTCTTCATTTGGAGAAATACATACAGTCGCACATCCTGAGCTAAGGCTTCGGGTAGGCTGGAAAGAATGGGAATTCTTTTGGCTAGGTAGTTGTGGGCTCTCTGGGTGAAGGTTTGCTTTAGGATGGTCATGTGAGAGACTAACTGGGTTTGGGGCTGATCTCTACGAATTCCTCGGAGAAATCGGTAGAGTGGATTGAAGGGGCTGGTGGTAGGGGTGAACTTGAGGGGATTTGTATGGGGGACACCTCAGGTTGGGGCTAGGAAAATTCAGCCTGAGATTGGGGGATATTAGAGGGATTGTTGGGATATGCGAGGGTGAGGTATAAGGTTTTAAGGTAATGAAGCAACAGGGGTTGGGGAGTAGGTTCTCGATCGACTAGAAGGGAATAGCTCTGCCCGACATAGCCGGGCTCTGCACATAAAAATGAGTTGCATGGTAATCTCAGCAGAGTTTGCCTCCTCGGCTTTAGCGACGACTGCTCTGGGCTCCTTCCGTAGACTCCACCTGATTCTCCTCCGCCTTCTTCGCCAATTTCGCAGCAGGCGTGGTCTATCCAACCTCTTCCGCCTTACCTCCTTTACGATGCCTCTTTGCGTGTTTTGGGATGTTATCTTTAGTCCCATGTGTTGTAGGCCAACACGTTGCTCGAGCATCCGTCCCTCGTCGACACCTCCTGGTATAAAACCGACACATCCCGTCCTTCAATGCCTATAGGATGATGGAGGAGACCTTCATTCCCAGTTTAATATGGTTCTCCTAAAGGAAAACTTTTTTGTCAGCTAGCAGTTGGGAGATGAAGGCTTGTTTCCAGTTGGTCACCGATCAGACATCAGGCCGACCAGCAACATCTGCTGGTTCGTAGAGACCTGGTCGAAAGACCCTAGCATCCTCTAATAGCACCGGTAGATAATGTTGATGATAAGCTTGTATTTGGAGAGAAAAGAGCTCATCTTTAGAATCGACGTCAGTGGGGTGCCCTCATCCATCATGCCCACATTATCTCCACCACAACCTAAGGGTTGAGCTCTGTGTAGAGGAGCTTGACTCGGTGTGAGAGCTGGAAAATCCTCCTCGTTGTCTCCACGACATTAATGCCGAACTGCTCGAAGGTAGTAGTTGGCCATCCATGGACTTCCACTGTGATGTCGGCGATGAGCACGTTGAGGGCATCATCGTGGCGCAGTGTGGAGTAGAAATCTATGACCGGCTCGTCTATGTATCATCGGTTGGTGGTTGAGGAAGAGTTTCCAAATTGTCTCCCTAAAAATGTTCAAAATCTCGAGGGCATCCTCGTTAGTCGCTTCAAAAATGAAATGTGTTTTCGTGATGTATTTAGGTTTGGTAGGATGATCTTATTCTTTAGTGCCATTTTCGTGTTTGAATATGAGAGATATGAATGTATTCAGTAGTTATGTCGAGAAATTGAATGACAAACAAATGGAAGTTTTCGAATAAGAACGTGTGAAAAAGATGATCATAAATGGAAAGCATATTTATAGGCTTGTAATTGTTTGTTTACCATGCTCACGTCATTTTAGGAATAAACCCTTGACCTTCTACGTCACGTCCCAATTCCAGAGGGAAGGCACGAACGCCGGGGTGTGATTAGGGGTAGGGGATAAGAAGCGGGGAAGAATGGGGGATACATAAAGCATACATAATAAGAAGATATAACCAAAAAATCGGGCAGCATCTCCACTATAACTAGGACATATCCTGAAGGGAGGGATGAGCAAACAATCTACCAACAGAAATATATCGAAAACATAACTTCAATGAACTTGATCTTGATTAGATACTGGTAATGCATGGAAACAAAATAGCATTACATCCTGTTGACTAGATCGGTCAACCACATAGCATGCTCTTATCGAGACTCACAAAATAATAATATCATAGCGAACTTTGTTCCCAATCGTAGAGCAAAATAAAAGGACAACAATACATCAACAATGTAAAATATAGATATATCACAACATCGGAAGTTAGAAGACATGAAAGAACCCGCAGCCAACCCCTCGAAAAGATTTTAAAGTAGTACTAGCGCACTCACCGGGTTTTATAACATAAAACAAAATCCATGATACCGTATTCGTAGCACTTACCTTAGAAGGTTTTAAACGATACCCACTCGAGTATGCAAAATAGAATTTTCCTTTTTGATACCTGACCCGTTATTACTGTTATTCTCATCATACAACCTTGGCTCGGAACGTATCCCGTCAGCCCATCACATCTCGGCTTGGAACATATCTAGCGAGCCCACAATATCACCGCCCGAAACATTTCCACCACTAAATCAATGTAGTCTTTCTTCTAGACCACAATCAATCTGTGTGGCCTTCCTGGGTCTATCCCTTCGTAACCATAACCACGAGTTCGAGGTCATCCCTCACGATCAATACTCAAGATGGTGATCAACCCATCGAATCGAGATTCATGCACAATCAAGAGATCCACATCCTGCAGCAGTAGAGAAAGAATAACTTCGTTAAAACATTTTCACGGCACACACGTTTTGGTTTTGAAATGTCGAGTAAATAACTCAAAATAAGCATATATAACCCAACTTGAACAGTCGAAAACATCAACTGGGAGATATCTACAGATCCAACAACCTCATGGATCGCACTGGTAGGTTAACAAGATGGAACAACTTTTGGAGTCACATTCCACAAAGTAAAGCAACAATGTGATCCAAATGGAGATCGAAGCAAAACGGGGGTTTTCGACTTTCTGAACCCATATTGGGCACTCTCCGAGTTTTCAAATCAACTCGATGCAGAAAGCAAATATATTCAGGGCATCAAGATCTATAATAGGGTACCTTTAAAATATGCATGCGTGAAAGATGACACAATTCTTAGCAGCAAAGAAGCTTCAAAAATCGATGCCTACCTCAGATCTAGGATAAATCACCAAAACCGATGCATGAAATGAAAACATAAGCAATATGCATAACAAGGAACATGGAATGACAAGCATGTTGAAAAATGATAACCCGTGCATGTACTTCATTTAGAAACTCGAAACGACAAAAAATATCCCGGCATGTAAAAACATGAAAAACGAAAAAACATAATCGGTACGCTAGTTGAACACATAGCCCGGAATTCAAAATCTAAAGGGTCCATAGCCAAAAAGTGGCCGTCGACCACCAAATCGACGGCCAACTGGCTCACGACGGCGGCGGTCGGCGGCAGTTTTGGCCGTCCTCCGATCATTTGTTCGCCTATGCTATGCTATCTACGAAAAGGCGGAATCAAAATAAGAAAATGATAAAAATGAAAAACGGAGGCTGCCGGGGAGGGGCTGATCGGTGGTGGTGGTCGGCAGCAGCGCAATGGCGCCACCGTCGAGCCTCCCCGGCTTGATCCCCACTCCTCCCAGCTCACAAAGATACCAGTCGCTCGGCCATCCGTAAACACAGAGAGACGAAGAACATATACCATATACCATCGCATAACATATATCTCACCCATAATCACATATATCACATATCACGATCACATATAATCATGCAATCATGTCCACATATCATCTTTATGCATCTCACAAAACATCATCACATAAATCACACATCATCACATCATAGCTCATATCATATGTAAGCATTAAACATAACATCTTGTCATGACAAGATTAGTATCAAGATCATCCAAGTGTCCATGAAGGATCACAAAATACATGATCATAGGTATGTCAAGAAAAAGGTCGACATGAGCAAAAGAATCGACCCGCCATCGCCAAAGATGTCGCTCGTCTCCGCGCGAAAGGCACTCTCTACGACAGCTTGTACCGACACGCCGACCACCTAGATCCTCGTCCTCCATACCCATCTACCGCTCTCCATTCACGCCATCCATCTCGCTCGCCTCTTCCTCCTCTTTCTCTTCCTATCGAGATCTGACTCAAGCCACGCCTCCTGTAAAGTGATCCCGCATGGTAGCTAGCCTCTCGTGTGTATGATTCCACCCAAGATGTGCTCTGATGGCCTGGGTCTCAAGTGAATACTGTTCTTGGGTTTCGGTTTCCGATGCTTGCCCTTCTTCTATTGGCTCGACCTCATCCGAGTCATCCACTATCTGAATTACCAGATCCTCTGAATCATCACTGTCATCCTCATCCTCTTGTGGATCTTCCTCATCCTCCTCAGAATCTCCTTCCCGAGTTGCCAACCTGATACTGGCCGATGGCACTGTAACTCTCATCCTTGGCCTCTTTTCTATCACAGATGGATTGATCATCTCCTTCACCTGGGAGGGTCCTGCCTCAAAATCATGTCGTGTCATTCGGAGAGCGAAGGTCGACGGCGGGTAGTGATTGGCGTTTCCTGGAGCACTGGCGATCGTCTGAGTGATGGTTGCTCTCCCAATGGTTGCTCAGGAATATCATCACTGTCATCGATTTGGATCGGCCCCCGGACATGTCTCGCGATCACTTCGGTCTTAGAAAGTATGCCCCTATGACAACCCGACTTCTTAAAGAAGTACGGATCATATGGATCGTCACTGGTATGATAATGCAGTGGATATATATACATGACTAATCAATACAATTAACCATTAAACTACTCATAAATGCATAGACTGAAAGGAATAAGTTGTTTCAATACAAACTCAAGTCACAGAAAGACTTGCCAAAAGGTTCAATGTTTAAGTATATAACCCAATCAGGGTGCAATTCAAGGAACGAGGTACAACCTCAAGTTCAATATGATAATGGAAAGCAGTTATAATCAAAGACACCAAAACAATATCAGAGTTTAGCAGCAATAAACGTGTGGACATGCATATGATGATACATGCCTAAGGTTCTAGAAACCTTTCTACTATAGCAACAAAACACTTACCACTCTGCACCACCTCGCACTCATCGTCAATCCCTGCTCAACCAGCACATCAAAAACGAGATGCAGGGCAAAGTACAAAAGTACTCAGTGAACTTATTGCCGAAAACATTTTCTTTGTAAAGTTATTGAACTGCCCACAATAGCGCATGAGGATTTTAATTAAAAGACTCATGCCTATCAAACATTTTTTCATTTTCTAAAAGTGTCCGGTCGGACTATTTCATCCACGTTGTTCCATATCTGATCATTCATTCATTCATTCATTCACGCACTATAGAGGTGGCCACCTACACATAGTCGTCGTGACCGGTCGAGGTAGCTGATCGAGCTAAAAACACACTCAAATTCACTCGCAATCGTACGAGGTAATCGTAGCGTGATAAGTTAACACGAGTCGTCTCTCAAGGAAAACTTAACATGGCGATTGTTCGTGTCTTGCACAGAAAGCAATTAAATCCTAAACATTCTAATAACAACGGGGGTTGAACATGCAAGAATTGAAATACGAGAAAATAAACAGCGATCCTAAACTGGGGGTTGTCAATCCCAAGCTAAACTAACAAAGCGTTAAATCTAAACCAGGGGTTGTCAATCCCTAGTTGAACTATGAAAGCGATAAATCAAAGCGGTAAATAAAAGCATATGCAATCATATTATTCATATGGTTTGTCAATCCCTAATCTAAATCTAATTGCAAATAAAACATAATCATCAATCCATCTCCAAGAACAGAATTAAACGAAGCAGAAATCATTATGCAATGTAAATCAACGGAACATGAAAATCCAATCCACTGTCACTATGAATCAATCCCACAAAACAATCAAATACTAATAAACTCTGAAATTGATTCCGATAAAACAGATTAATCCAAAGCATGAACTGATAAACTAAAATATTCAATTTAGGAATTAAAAGGCATAAATTAAAAACTAAGATTGTATCTGTATTTTGCCTGAAGAAATCCCTGAAGAAAGCTTCCAAGAGCGCCGCGGCTGAAAAAGAAATAAGAACTGAGAACTTCCCCTTCTTTGACCTAATGCACACATATATATATTAAATAAAGAGTGAGCCAGATTCGATTGAGCGCAGTTCAAAATACATTTCGCTGAATATGAACACCTACCGAAAGTGACGCTACCGAGGAAATATTCTGTCTCATGAATGAAGCCGTCATTATGAGCTCATGAGCTAGATTGATTTAACGCACCGAAACCAAGCTACTGGATGGCCGAGGGCAATGGCGCCGACTACTCACACGGACGGAGATGCTATATGCGCTGGTGTTCGAAACGGGCGGAAGGCGCGCCGGGCTGGTTGAGCGTGGTCGGCTGGCGGCAGGCCGCGAGCGCCGGGCGCAAGATTATGAGATGGGGGCGACGCTGAGTGGAAACGCTGGGCGTTGGGGAGAAGCGCTACCGGCTTAATAAATACGGACGGAGGGCGACGCTACCGGGCGAAAGCAGCGAAGCGGGAGAAGCCTGGCGCGTGAGTAGCGGATTTAAACCGGCTACCGCTTCCCACGGACGGACGGCGAGGCGAGGTATGGCAGCGGGCGCTGGGCACCGATGGCGACGCGGGAACGCCGGCTCAAACCGAACGCGCCGAATTGGAATGAGCATCATGTCATCGAGCGCCACCGAGGGTCGGAAGAGGAACGGCGCTGGTACTCGCCACGGACGGGTGCATGGGCGCAGGCAGCGGCGCTACGGAGCGCTGGACGCGGGTGAACGCGCTGCGCGCGCTGGCGACGGGTCCAAGGCGACGCACGCGCGCGATTCGCTTGTTTTGGCCTGCTCTCCTTCGTCTCGACCCGATTTGTGTACGCTTTTGCCTACGAACTCGCCGAGATGTTTTCAATATATTTGATTCTTCGCAGATCCAATTCACCAGTTTTGTGCCGCTTTCCTACAAATCATCGAAAAATGAAGTAAGTCCGAATCGATAAATATTAATCAAACCAACGACATAAATAGGACAAACCACTGAAAATGACATGTAAAACAATACCAAGAATCATCACAAAATCATACCTAACAACTCCCCCACACTTATCCATTTGCTTGTCCTCAAGCAAAGTCTATACTAATAAGAGTCGAAAGAATAACTCATGCCACTTAACCCTTAATCCAATCAATCAAACCTCTTTGCATTTCCCCCACACTTGGTGTTTACGAATTCAAAGATAATGTGAAATAAATCAAGAACGGCAATTGATTTCCAATAAATAAAAAGGTAATCTCGCCGCACTCCAACTCTCCGTTAGGGTGAACTAACTAATGTGGTCACCTTTAGCAACAAGTTTCTTTTATAAAGCACAAAGAATGTTTTAACAGATTTTGGAACAATATTCGAAGGTGAACTCTCGATGAACTCGAGTCTCCTAATGTGGTTTCCATGTCCATTTCTCAATTTACGAGAAAGAGGGACATAATCCCATCCTCCATTTCAACAATCTCAACAAAATACTGGAGCTTTCATTCTCCTCATTTTCTACTTCTTTTTCACATATTTTTTTTCTTTTTTTTTATATATAAAATGAAACAAGTATAGGCAACCACAATGTTAACACTACCCCTAACATTAGCCGGACAAATCACATCAATTTTCCCCTATTCAATTTCTATCAATCACAGTCTCGTCAATTCACATTATACTCAAATCATATATAACCAAAAGTTTCAGAAATTCAAAAATCAATTTGACCAATACCACGTAGTTCAACAGATAAATCAAAATTCTAACTTACTCGCATAGACAAAGCTTAAGTCCAAACAATCAAAATAAGCACAAGGGCACATCATTAAGCATACAAAAATATATATGAAACGCACAAAAAACTGAGTAAACATCCCCACACTTAAATCGAGCATCGTCCCCATTGCTCAAAACATTAAAAGCTCAAATGACAATAGAGGATGATACTTCGATAATCGATTTAATGTGCGTCAGAGAGTTGGAGCATCACGGCTTCATCTCACCGCTGACAACTTTCCAACCGAGCAAAACAAACTCAACGACAACAGATAGATCAACAAGAACAACAAAACAAGACAAAAAGAGAGAAAGAAAAGCAAATAAAAACTGTGGTAAACTCCCATCGTAGTATTTCAGCTTAACGTCGTGAGCACGACGAAACCGCACAACAACGGACTATCCAAAATCTTTACCGCAGGAATACCATCTCGCCTAGAGCATCAAGAGGTAACCATATAAGAACGTATGACAAGAAGAAAACAAGTAATGCACAATTTAAGCTCAAGTCGAACATTCTATTCTCTAAAATAAAATAAATAACTTCAATTCCCAAAGTACAAGACTTTGGTGAATTAGGATGTCGACAAATAATTGATGTTACCGCAACCTTTGTCCTCGATTTGTCCTCCTCTGGATCCCGTGACACCAATTGTCGAGGCAAGGCAATCACTTCCAGAGTGGGCTTGCATGCTCGCAACTTCACATGCCCACTCTTCCTCGTCACCGACCAGAACCACTTCCTCGTGGCTCGATCCCGCTCTCATCCTCACATTCTCATTCTTCCTCATTTTCCACCTTCTCCGCCGCAAAGAACTCGCCGATGTCTCTCCCACTCCATTTCAACAAATGGGTCACTTTCAAGAACAAAGGACCACCGACCGATTGGATTGGTTTGAAGTTCCCTCGCTGCACGTTGTTGTTGATACTCAACCCACTTTGCAGCAATCAGTCCCACTTGTTCCTCTAAACACTCAAAAGTTGCTTTCTATCATCCAATGGCGAACTCGATGGTCGGTGGTCGCCGAGCCTCATAGGGCGAGCTTGAGGCTCACCTATCGCATCTTTTGCAAAGAACTCGTCCAGCCTTCTCGCCATCATTTCTAATTTTGCTTGCAAGCGCCGATTTTGGTGTCACAAGATCCAACTTTTGACGAACTTATCATCCCAAGTCGGCATTTGAGGCGAGGTGGTCATGCGGGTATGAATAATGAGATGGAGGTGGTTGTTGTGAGTACGGATATCGCGCGGAGGTGGTTGATCCCAAGATGGATTGTAGGATTGATCCTCATAGTGCGACGGGTGGTCGATCCCAAGAATGATTGTAGCTCGATCCTCGCATCGCGGTGGAGGTGGTTGGTCCCGTGAGGATCATAGCTTGTTGCTCGTGGTAGGATCGAGGTTCGATACTCATGGTTTGGCGGGTATCCTCGACACTGAATTGGGCCCTTCTTCGTAAGAAGAATTTGCCCAACGCGACGAACTTCCTCCCCCACTGCTTGACCACATCCGCATCGCTGTAACCCCGCGACAATGCACACCAACAACAAAAACAAGATCACACGCACTGTGGGAAAAATAACCAAACAGAAAGAAAAGAAACACGTAAAACAAACAACACAAACAATACGCCTAAAGTTTTCAAGAACGGCGCCAAAATTGATCGAGCTAAAACACACTCAAATTCACTCGCAATCGTACGAGGTAATCGTAGCGTGATAAGTTAACACGAGTCGTCTCTCAAGGAAAACTTAACAGGGCGATTGTTTGTGTCGCGTACGTAAAGCAATTAAATCCTAAACATTCTAATAACAACGGGGGTTGAACATGCAAGAATTGAAATACGAGAAAATAAACAATGATCCTAAACTGGGGGTTGTCAATCCCAAGCTAAACTAATAAAGCGTTAAATCTAAACCAGGGGTTGTCAATCCCTAGTTGAACTATGAAAGCGATAAATCAAAGCGGTAAACAAAAGCATATGCAATCATATTATTCATATGGTTTGTCAATCCCTAATCTAAATCTAATTGCAAATAAAAACATAATCATCAATCCATCTCCAAGAACAGGAATTAAACGAAAGCAGGAAATCATTACGCAATGTAAATCAACGGAACATGAAAATCCAATCCACTGTCACTATGAATTGAATCCCACAAAAACCATCAAATAATAAACTCTGAAATTGATTCCGATAAAACAGATTAATCCAAAGCATGAACTGATAAACTAAAATATTCAATCTAGGAATTAAAAGGCATAAATTAAAAACTAAGATTGTATCAGATTTTGGCTCAAGAAATCCTCAAGAAAGATTCCAAGAGTGCCGCGCCGAAAAAGAAATAAGAACCGAGAACGGCCCTTCTTCGACCTAATGCGCATATATATATTAAATAAAGATGAGCGCCGCTAGATTGAGCGCAGTTCAAAATACATTTCGCTTGATTATGAATGCCGCCGAGGTGAACGCCGATCGAGGAAATATTCTCGTCTCACAAATGAGCGTCATTCATTATGAGCGCGAGCGAGATTGAACGAACGCGGTCGAAACCAAGCACCGGATGGCCGAGGCGCGTGGCGACTACTCGCCACGGACGGAGATGCTACATGCTACCGGGTGTTCGAAAGCGCCGAAAGGGCCATGCGCTGGGCTGGTTGAGGTGGTCACTGGCGCCTGAAAGGCCGCGATCGCCGGGCGCTAGCGCTGCGGAGATGGGGTGACGCTAGAGTGGAAACGCTGGCGCTGGGAGAGGCTACCGGGTTTAGCAAATACGGACGGAGGGCGACGCTACCGGCGAGTGCAAAGCGCAGCGGGAGAAGCTGGCGGGAGTAGTGGGACGAACCGCGTTGCTTCCCGCCGAAAGAAGGCGAGGCTAGGCATGGGCAGTGGGCGCTGGGGCGCTGATGGCGATGCGGGGAACGCCGGTTCAAACTGAACGCACGCTCGAAATTGGAATGAGCGCGCACGATCATCGAGTGCCGCCTGAGGGCTGGAAGGCGGAGCGGGCGCTGGGTACTCAGCGCCGGACGGGGCGCACGGGCGAGGCAAGTGCGGGCGTGCGCGGAGCGCTGGACGGCGAGTGAACGCGGCGGATATGCGCGGGCGACGGGGCGGCGCACGCATACGCGCGACTTCGCAGCCAGCCTGCTCTCCTTCGTCTCGACCGATTTGTGTACGCTTTTGTCTACGAACTCGCCGAGATGCTCTTCAATATATTTGATTCTTGGCAGATCCAATTCATCCTTTTTTGTGCCGTTTTCCTACAAATCATCGAAACAAATGAAGTAAGTCCGAATCGATAAATATTAATCAAATCAACTGCATAAATAGGACAAACCACTGAAAATGACATGTAAAACAATACCAAGAATCATCACAAATTCATACCAAACAGTAGCTAACCTTAACACACAGTCACACGTGTACACAATCCGAGTTAGTCCTTAACTAAGTCGGATCCGATCGTTATCATTTTTTAACGTTGGTGGACCAACACATTATCATACCACGTTGGATATACTAACCTCAGATATATTCCCAAAAGAGTTGGAGGAACTGAAAATCCAAGTCCAAGAGCTTTTGGATCTAGGATTCATTAGCCGAGTGTTTCACTGGGGAGCGCCTGCTTTATTCGTCAAGAAAAGGATGGTTCTTTGAGGATGTGCATCAATTATAGAGAACTAAATAAGACGACACTAAAGAACAAATACCCTTTACCCGAATTGATGACTGTTTGACCAATTGCGAGAGAGCGTGTGTATTCTCAAAATTGATCTTAAGTCGATACCATCAACTCGAAAATACATTCGAGGATGTACCTAAGATGCGATTCAACCGTGATACGGCCACTATGAGTTCATAGTTATGCCATTCGGATTAACCAATGCACCAGCCGTATTCATGGACCTTATGAATGTGGTATTTCATCCATTTTTGATAAATTTGTTTTGGTCTTCATAGATGATATCCTTATTTATTCAAAGAATGAAGAGGATCATAGAGAATATCTAAGAACGGTTTGCAAACCTTGAGAGATGAGAGACTCTTTGCTAAGTTTAGCAAATGTGAGTTTTGGCTGAAGGAAGTTATGTTCCTTGGACACATCGTGTCTGCGAAGGTATAAAAGTAGATCCACTAACGTAGAGGCCGTGTGAATGGAAATCACCAATGACTCAATACGAGATTAGAAGTTTCCTAGGATTAGTGGTTACTATAGGAGATTCATCAAGGATTCTCCAAAATTGCAAGGCCAATAACCCGCCTACTTCGGAAGGAATCAAGTTCAATCGACCGATGAACGCGAGACGAGTTTCGAGATACTCAAGGAAAAATTGACAAGTGCACCAGATTCTAGGCCCCGTAAGCGGACAAAGGGTATGTAGTCTATACAGACGCATCTAAGACCGGACTGGGTCAGGTTTTGATGCAAGAAGGAAAAGTGATAGCTTATGCATCCCGACAACTCGCATCGCATGAATCGAACTACCCAACCCATGACTGAATTAGCAACAGTAGTTCATGCAATCGAAAATTTGGAGACACCATCTCTACGGAGTAAGGTGTGAGATTTTCATGCACTATAAGAGTTTGAAGTACTTCTTCAACAAAGAGATTTGAATATGAGACAAAGAAGATGGCTCGAGCTTGTAAAGGATTACGATCGTGGTATTAACTATCACCCGAGTAAGGCGAATGTAGTAGTGATGCCTTGAGTCGTAAGAGACATACCAAGTTAGGATGTCTCTTTCAGACAAGAGAAAAACTCGTTGAAGAGTTTGGAAGAATGAGGATTGAACTGGTTGAACCACCCGAGACAATTGTGAGTCAGATCGATGGAGTCCGAGGTCCGCTTTGATATTGTGGGCCATGTTTTTTTTTTAATTATTTTCGCAACCCATTTAGTTGTTAAATTAAATAGTTTCATAGTTTAATTAGATCTCTTCTATAAGTTAGTTTCCTAGTTTAATTAGATTCCTTCTTTGATTAGATTAGACTTTATTTTTCACCTATATAAAGCCTCAGAAGCATACCGAAAATATTCACTTTTGATTTACGAATATATGTGAGTTTTATTCTCTCTTCATTAGCTCTTGAATTTTCTTGTGTTTGCCAAGAAATTCAATTATCGATGTATCGACGAGACATCCATCCCTCGCTCGTGTGTCATTCATCGTCCCCGAGTTGTCGTCAACTATCTAGTTGGGGTATAGGCGAAATCGACCCATATCACTCGGTGGTTAGATTCGTGAGGTTTTGGGATATTCCATCTTTTCGCTCTTCCGTCACAGGTCGACAGATCCTTCGCACTCGCCAGATCGTATCATTTGGTATCGTGAGCCGACCTTTGGGTGGCCTGTCTCATGGGTTCGCGGATCGCCGATCGAGGTAGTCGGGTCTTATGGGGTGGGATATGCGTCCCACATTGTCCGCGAGGCTTATCATGGGCTGAATATAAGGCCGATTCCCACATTTGGTATCTAGCGAGGATCTTATCATTTGATATCGAGCCGACCTTCATTGGGTCGCCTGTCTCATGGGTTCGCGATCACCGACCGAGGCGCCGGGTCTTATGGGGGTGGGGACGACGCGTCCCACATTGTCCGCGAGGCTTATCCTGGCCGGATATAAAGTCGATTCCCACATTTGGTATCTAGCGGGATCTTATCATTTGGTATCAAAGCCGACCTTCCACCGGGTCGTTGTCTCATGTGGTTCGCGATCGCCGATCGAGGCGATCGGGTCTTATGGGGGTGGGGATGATGCGTCCCACATCGCCCACGGAGGCTTATAGGGCCGGATATAAGCGTGGTATCCTTCGTGAACTAATGTACAAGAAGAATTTGAGTTCGCTTGATATAGGCGAGACTTGATTTGAGGACAAATCCTTCACAATGGGCGGAATGATAGAGTCCGAGATCCGTTTGATATTGTGGGCCACGTTTTTTTTTTAATTATTCTCGCAACCCATTTAGTTGTTAAATTAAATAGTTTCATAGTTTAATTAGATCTCTTCTATAAGTTAGTTTCCTAATTTAATTAGATTCCTTCTTTGATTAGATTAGACTTTATTTTTCACTTATATAAAGGTTTGTAAGCATACGAAAATATTCACTTTTGATTTACTTAATATATGTGAGTTTTATCTCTCTTCATTAGCTCTTGAATTTTCTTGTGTTTGCCAAGAAATTCAATTATCGACGATCGACGAGACATCCATCCCTTGTTCGAGTGTCATTCATCGTCCCCGAGTTGTCACAACAACTATCTAGTTGGGGTATAGGCTAAATACCGACCTATATCACTCGGGGTTAGATTCGAGAGGTTTTGGGATATTCCATTCTTTTCGCTCTTCCCGTTCGCGTCGATAGATCCTTCGTATCAGCTAGATCGTATCAAGATCGCTACACTCACACCGACATCCGATCTAAGAAAAGGATTGTCGAGACAAAGGATCGAGGAAAAGTTAGAAAAGATCGATACAGGGTAATGTCCAAGGATTTAAGAATTTCCAAGAGGCGTCAGACAACGCCTTATTGTTTGAAGGTAGGATATGCGTCCCTGACGACGCAGAGCTTCAAAATGAAATCATGAGTGAGGCTCATGATACACCCTACACCGCCCACCCAGCAAGACTTAGATGTACCAAGACCAAGGAAAAGTTTTGGTGGGAAGGAATAAACGAGACATAGCTTTCAGAACCGCCTTGTTTGCCAACAAGTGAAGGCACTACACCAACGTCCATACGGAAAGTTACAACCGTTAGAAATTCCCGAGTGGAAATGGGACGATATAACAATGGATTTCGTTACAAGCTTACCCAAGTCAAGAAGAGGAAACACATCCATATGGGTAATTGTGGATAGGCTTACAAAAAGTCCTCATTTTCTACCGATTCATAGCACTTATGGATCTGATAAACTAGCCCAGCTGTACGTTAAGGAAATTGTACGATTACATGGAGTGCCAAAATCTATTACCTCTGATCGAGACTCTAAGTTCACTTCCAGATTCTGGATTTGCTTGCAGAGAACTGGGTACGAGGTTAAATTTCAAGACAAAGATTCCACCCATGCATCGATGGACAGTCGGAAAGGACGATCTAAACCTTAGAGGATATGTTAAGAACCGTAGTCTTGGACCGAGGTGCCAAGTGGGAAGATATTTTACCTCTTATCGAATTTGCTTACAACAACAGCTATCAAGCGACGATCGGCATGGCCCCATACGAAGCCTCAGATGGCAAGAAGTGTAGATCACCGCTTTATTGGGACGAAGTCGGTGACGTAAAAGTCATAGGGCTCGATGCAATGAACGAAATGATCGAGATCGCTCGATGATTAGACCGAGGATAAAGCGAGGCTCGTGACGCATGTAAATCTTACCGATACGCGAGATCCGAGCTATAGTTCGAGGATGGAGACAAAGTATTTCTTAAGGTTTCTCCATCAAAGTGAAACCTTACCCGTCGTGTTTGGCCCGAAGGAAAGCTTAGACCCCGCTTTATAGACCTTATGAGATCCTAGAAAGGATAGGTCCAAGAGCTTATAGGTTGGCTCTTCCGCCAAGCCTAGGAAATGTTCATAATGTTTTTCACGCCTCGCAATCGCGAAAATACGCTCACGACCCAAAGCATGTGATTCATCAAGACGACGTGATCCTCGAGGCTTACATGAGCTACAAGGAAGAACCCGCGCCATACTTGACCACAAAGTTCAAAGAACTACGAGCAAGTCGATTCCGTTAGTCAAAGTGTGTGAGACACCACTGACAAGAAGAAGCCACGTGGGAGCTTGAAGGCGATGAGAAAAAAATACCCGATTTATTTTACTAGAGGTATACAAATTTTGGACTAAATTTTTCAGAAGTGGGTGGAATGTAATATTCCAAAGAAACGAACATACGACACGGTATTCTAAACCCGTAATTGTGGTTTTTCCTAATATTCTTATCTGTATGACATCGAATTGTATTTCAATTCGTTCATATTAATGAATTCCTTTTATAATTCACTAAGGATTGTGAATTATGGAATTGAAATTTATGAAATAATACGAAGATTATTTTAACGTCGAACGCGTGATCGAACGCCGAGATTTTATGAAATTTTCTGAGCAAAGGAAGCTTGGAATAAATTTCCGATTAATTCCTATAATAATGATATTTATTTATTTAGTAAGTATGAACTTATCACACCATTTTGAGACGAGTCGATTTTGAACGTTAACGCCAACGCCAGAGACGTTTTGAAAATGAGTTTAATGCTCGTGAAATTATAATAATTAATTTCCTATTATTATTTTATGTAATTACAGTATTAATAACTATTAAAATCAATTTATTTGCTATTAAAACTCGATAATTCCAATTAATGGAATTCAAAACCCTAATCTTATAAATTATGGTTTTTCATTAAATGATACCATTAAATTATCATATGGTATCTAAACTATATAATATGATAAATATGGTTATTATTAAGCATTAAAATCAAATTTTGAACCATAGAACTCGATGGTTTAATTTATAAATTTCAAACCCTAAACTTTCAAATTGGGGTTTTATTGCATGAAATGATGAAATAATTTTACCCTATGCTATTATTTAATATCTAAATCATATATTATGATATATATGATCGAAAATTACATGAGTATCAATAATAGGTGTAATTTATATTTTTAATCCTATTTTTCCATATTGAAATCGATAATTCCAAAATTTTACCTATGTTGTGATTTAATTATTTTTATAGCTTGTATTATATATCTATGATCATGTATGATATATATAATGTATTATGGTACAAAAATGAAAATAAATCAGCCCCTAAAACCCCTCCTAGCCGTCACCCATCATCACACAACAAAGCATGGGATTCCTTTTTGAATTGGCCAATGCATGAAGTGACACGCCCCCACTCCGGACGACCCAGACTGGAGGGTGACTAATACTAGAAATAGTATTATATGACAATAGACTAAGATAGAGGTACATATCAACTATAATTAGCATGCTCAATAGGTTCGATAATACAATATCCCATGATTAAAAAGGGTTAGGCCATCAGACCCAAAGAATTACCATGGTCTGATGGACCTCAATAGTTCACGACATAAAGTAAAAGAGTTCGAGTTTAGCAATGAAAGTGTGTGAATACATATGTGATGATATGTATTCGGCGAAAGCCAAATTCTAAATAAACAACAGACACTTTGGACTCTCAACACATCCTCCATCATCACCATCGAGCTCAACTCGCACATTTAAAACAAACATGCAGGCTAAGTACAAGAAATTGCACTCGGCTCATGCCGAAAACATTTGATATAAGATTACATTGTTAATATCGTAGTAAGTCACAATGGTTTTAGTTGAAATGCCTTGGCTTACTAAAACATTTTCAGCTCATAAACATAGCTCGCCGAGCATTTTCAGTGTATGGTCCGTATCTCATAGTAACAGCTCATAACAAGATAAAGTTAAACGCCGAGATGGAGGCCTCCCATCTACGACGCCCGACCGGTCGTAATCCCGACAAAGACACACTCTCACAAGCATATGTTAACATAGCAATAGTTCCAACCTTCACGCCAATCCTAGCTAGTCATTTATCATCCGCATGTGATCCGACATTTAAAAGGTCAGGCCACCCAAATGACATAACCCGTCATAATAAAGTTCTAACTATCGCCACAGCCCTACCCGCATAACAGATAGGATCCATACACAAAATGTAATATTTTGGCGGTGTAATATAGTAAACATTTGTCAACAGCTGTAGAATAAGATCAGAATAAACTCATTTTGGAATATCAAGAAAGTCACATTTTAGTGGGGTAAGAAAGGCCCACATTTTGAAGATAAAGCCCACCGACTATGGTTCGTTGTAATTGAGTCCTAGGTTTGTTCAGACGTCAATATCCGATCCGCGTTTGCGTACCACACCTTTACGAAAAACGGGCTTTAAGACGCCGCTCAAGTCTCGAGACTTTCAAAAGCTAAGATAAACTTCGATATCTTATATCGATGTAAACCGAATTCCTCAATGAATTCAATACGCTTTCAATAAGTATATAATCGAACTGTTCTCATTCCCGAGATACGCTCAACTATTTCGCTTAACGCCCGCTTAAACGCTTTAACGATGAGCACGTTTTCGATATAAGGATTTCATTTGTGAAATCTTTTCTTACCAATGAGGTATTATACTCAATTAGTACATCTTACGCATATTGGCGTATTTATCGAACGTATAATCGTATGCTTGACTTACAAAGTCAACGAAGTCAACACTGGTCAACAAAATCAACAATTTTGACTTTCAAATAGTAATTTCTTACTATTTCGTTTTATAAATCGAATTACGATCGATTAAAAATCGTAAAGTCCCATTTCTTGATTTATCACGTAAATTAAAGGACTTTTGAATAATTTCGCATTTAATAAACCTCTTTATGAATAAAGACGCGTATTTTCGATTCTAAAACGTTATTAACCTAACGTTTGTCTCAAACATAGTAATCTATGTTTATAAAATTTTATAAAATTCAAATATGTCTAGAATATTAATTAGACATATATTTTATTAGTAAACTGAATTAAAAGGATTTAAATCCTTATTAATTATCGAAAATCTCGATAATTAATTTAAAAATACTAAATGACTTTTGAAAATTTTTCTAAATTAATATAGTGTATTATTATATACTATGGTCCAGAATATGAATTTATAAAATCCATATGATATTGTGTGCCATTTATTAGTATATATACATATATATAATTCGGTAATTCCATATAATATGGAATAATTATCCAACAATTTCCCAAAATTGATATACACATAGTATAATATCCCAACATCAATATATATCATAAATATAACCTATAGTTCATCATAGCCATTCATTCTCAAATAATAAGAAATATTCACGGTAATTTTCAAGATAATTACCCAATAATTATCAAACAATTTCTAAAAATTCTAAATAAATTCTAATATGATCAAACATTATATTATAACATTGTAACATCATAATATTAACCAAAACCATTTAAATCGTCACCATATGAGCTTGTAAGCTCTTGGCTTTTTCGATTTTAATTAGGGTTTGGTTTCTAAAAATTCCAACAATTATATACTATGATTATATACTATAATATACTAATATAACATCATTATATTTATCAAAACTAATTAAATCATCACCTTCAAGAGCTTGAAGCTCACGGTTTATTTGATTTAAATTAGTATTTGATTTCCAAAAATTCCAACAAATTCATACAACATATAAATAATATACTAAAGCATTAATACACCATTGCATGATTAAAAAAAAATCATACACCATCTATACACTCACAATGCTCACGGTAATTTCAAAAATTATAGCATATGATTTTCAAAAATTCTAAATAAATCATAGAGCATATAATCAAGGTTTTAAAGCATTACTATGTCACTACATGCTTGAAATAAAAATTATTCACCAAGGTATGATTTTTAGAAGCTCACGGTATTAATGAAATAAATAGCTAGGGTTTTCCAAAAATTGTTAAATAAATACCATAGTCTTAAATCATATCCTAGATCAATAATCCATCATTAAAATAATTAAGAAGCATTCGGTCATCATGGTAACATTTTATACAATTTTCGAAAACTATATGAATATAAACTATGGTTCGAAAATGTCATAAACATGCTAGGTCATTCCAAAATTTTAATATACAACTCCTATGTTCATCTAAACATATTTCCTCATATTTTTGTAAATAAAATCCTCAAGAATATGTAAATAAACAATAGCTCATGCTCAAGAACATTTAAACACATATGTATACATATATATAAAACTCGAAAACACACATACATATATATCAAAATAGTTTCGATTTTCTTGAATAAATGAAGAAAGAAATCGGTACTATGGTCCATATTTACCTTGAGAATGGTATAGAATCAAGGAACAATGTTATGGTATCACCTTGGTGAAGAAATGAAGAAGAGAATAGAAGAAGAAAATGTTCAAAATGGGGGAGGGAGGCGTCGGTAATGGCTGAAGGGGGAGAGGGAGTGAGAGTGTTTTGTGTGTTGTGGTGTATTTGAAAATGTGTAATGAGTGAATGGAGTGAAAGGGGAAGAGTCTCCCCTATCTCTCTCTCTCATTTTACACGACACACACACACACCAATGGGAGGATTTGCAGCCAAATGATGGGAATGCAGTGATCATTGGCTAGGTTTAAAAAGGTAAGTCATGCATTGGTCCAAAATAGGTGGAATCCCATGCTTGTTGGAGAGAGAGGGATCGGCGCATGGGGGGGGGTTTAAGGGGCTGATTTTATTTTGTTTTTGTACATTAATACATTATATATCTCATACATGATCATAGATATATAATACAAGTCATAAAAATAATTAAATCATCACTTAGGTATATAATCGAAAATACCGAAGCTAAAATGGAAAATAGGATTAAAAATATAAATTACACCTATTATTGATACTCATGTAATTTTCGATCATATATATCATAATATATGATTTAGATATTAAATAATAGCATAGGATAAAATTATTTCATTAAATCATGCATACGAAACCCTAATTTAAAAATTAGGGTTTCGAAACCCATATATATATATATTAACGAGTTTTAATGGTTCAAAAATGATTTTAATGCTTAATAATATTCATTTATATAATAACATATAGTTTAGATACCATATGTGTAATATCCCGAAGAAATTAACGCCTACTTACGATAAGTTTAATTCGTAAAATTCACTAAGCAACGGAGCTTAGGATAAGAATTCCAATATTAATGAAATAATTTAACGAGGTAATTACGATATTACTATGATCATTTTGAGATGATTCGATAGTTAACGTTTTGAGACTGTAATATTCCAAAGAAACGAATATACGATTACGGTATTCTGAACCCGTAATTAGGGTTTTGCTGTGTATTAACTTTTTACGACATCGAATCTTGTGATTTCAATACGATATCGTTATAACGAATTCCTTTTCATAATTCACTAAGGATTGTGAATTAAAGGATTGAAATATTACGAAATGATTCGTCAATATTTTAAACGTCAAACGCGATCGAACGCCGCCTTTTCATGAAAATTTCGAAAAGGAAGCTTGGAATTAATTTCATCTTAATTCCTTTATTAAATGGAATATATTCACTTAGTAAGTATGAACTTATCTGCGACCATTTTGAGATGAGTCGATTTCGAACGCTTTGAGACGTTAACGTTAACGTCTAGAGACGTTTTGAAAAATGAGTTTAATGCTCGGGAAATTATAATAATTAATTTCCTATTATTATTTTATATAATTACAGTATTAATGATTAATAAAATCAATATTTGAGTTCTTAAACTCGATAATTTCGAAATAAAGTTTCGAAAACCCTAATCTTATAAATAAGGGTTTTATCACATGAAATGATACCATTAAATTATCCTATGGTATCTAAACTTTATAATATGATATATATGAATAATATTAAGCATTAAATCAGATTTTCAGCCATAAAAATCGAAGGATTCAGTTTTTATAAAATTGAAACCCAAACTTGCGAAATTAGGGTTTTAATTCATGAAATGTGTAATAATTATATCCTATGCTATTATTTAATATCTAAATCATATATTATGATATATATGTGTATATTTGGGACGAAAATTACATGAGTATCAATAATGGGTGTAATTTATATTTTTATCCTATTTTTCCTAATTTTCGATCGGTAATATCAATTTGTGCATATATTATGTTTTAATTATTTTTATGACATGTATTATATATCTATGAACTATACTATGATTAATACATATATTATGTGTAATTAGAAAATAAAATCAGCCCTTGAACCCCCCCCAAGCGCCGATTTCACCCTTCTCCCCATAAACATGATTATGCCTTTTTAAGTTGCCCAATACATGGAGAGCTCCTTTTGCACTCTTTAATCATCATATTTCTCTTCCCAAGTGCAGCAATAATTCCCCTATGTGTGTGTGTGTAACCGTGTAGAGAGAGAGGTAATTAGGGAGAGGATCTCTTCCATTCTTCTCACAATTTCAAACACACAAAATACACTCCATTTCTCTCCAAATTCTGCTCCCAAAACCGAGAGCCACCCTCTCCATTTTCAGAAAATTTTCTCCTCCATTTCTCCTCCCAAACTTGATACCATTTAGTGTTCTTGTCATCCTAGACATTCTCAAGGTAATACATGGTCTTTAGCTTCGATTTATATCCTCCTATATGCAAGAAAAATCGAAAACTGCTCTATATGTATTTGTATGTGTGTTCGAGTTTTATATATATATGTACATGAATGTTTTAAATGTTCTTATGGATGAACATTGTGCTTGTTGATTTTATTTTGAAAAATATAAGCATGAACATGAGTTGTTGAATATGAAATGTTGTAAGGATTTAGCTTAGATATTCATAATTTTCGAACCATAGCATGCATTAGAAATAATTTTCAAAAATGCTATAAAATGTTGGATGATGACCGAATATATTCCAAGATGTTTTAAGCATGGATTATTGATGTATAATATGGTTAGAACACATAGGATATTATTTAGAAATTTTAGAAAACCCTAAGTATTTTTTTTATAAATGCCGTGAGTTTTAAAAGTATGTACTTTGATGTATAATTTTTATTTCAAGCATGCAATGACATATTAGTGCTTTAGAACCTTGATTATATGTTCTATGATTTAATTAAAATTTTTGAAAATCATATACTTGATTTTTCAAAATTACCGTGAGCTTTATAAATATATAGGTTGGTGTATGATTTTATTTTGAACATGCAATGGTGTATTAATGCTTTAGTATATTGTTTATACATTGTGTGAAATTATTAGAATTTTTGAAATCAAATACTAAATTAAATCAAATAAACCGTGAGTGATATGCTCTTGAAGGTGACGATTTAATTAGTTTTGATAAATATTATGATGTTACATTACTATACTATAGTGTATAAACATAGTATATAATTGTTGGAATTTTTGAAAACCAAATGCTAAATAAATCGAAAAAGCCGAGAGCAACATAAGCTCATATGGTGACGATTTAAATTAGTTTGGTTGATGTTATGATGTTACAATGTTATAATATAATGTTTATTGATGTTGGAAATTATTTAGAATTTTTAGAAATTGTTTACTATTTATTTGGTAATTACCTTATAATTACCGTGAAATATTGTTATATATTGAAATAAATAGTTGTGATGAACTATGGGTTATGAAAATATTATATACTGATGTTGGGATGTTATAATAGGTATATACCAATTTTGGGAATTTTTGGATGATTATTCCCTATTTATTGGAATTACCGTAAATATTTATATATGTATATATATATAAATAAATGGCAACAGTACTATATGAATTTGATAAATTATATTCTGGACCATAGTGTATAATAATACACTATATTAATTTAGAAAATTTTTCAAGGGTCGCTTGTTATTTTTAGGACAATTATCGAAAATTTCGATAATTAATAAGGATATTAAATCCTTTTTAAAACTGTTTAATTATAAATTTTGGTAAAATAATATTCTGGACAGTTTTCAAATATTACAAAATTTTATAAACATAGATTGCTATGTTTGAGACGAACGTTCACTTTGTAACGTTTCAAAAACCAAAATACGCTTTTAATTATAAAAAGAGTTATTAAAAATGCGAAAATAATTATAAGTCCTTAATTTACAAGATAAATCGAGGAATAGGACTTTACGTTTTCAAATCGATTAAATTCGATTTATAAAGCAAAATAGTAAGAAATTACTATTTAAAAGTCAAAATCATCGACTTTGTTGACCAAGATGTTGACTTCGCTGACTCTTCAAAGTCAAACGTACGATTATACGCTTATAAACACGTCAAGACGCTGTGAAGATATACTAATTGAGTATGATACCTCATTAGTAAGAAAAGATTTCATAAATGAAATCCATATATCGAAAACGACTTATCGTTGAACGTATCTCGATGAATCGAGAAAAGTCAATCGTATACGATTAGAGACGTATCAATTCACTAAGGAATTCAGTCTCACATCGATATGAAATATCAAAGTTATCTTAAGTTTTCGAGAGTCTCGATAGACTTGAGCGACGTACTAAAGCCTCGCTTTTTCGTAAAGGTGTGGACGCAAACGCAACGACGGGATTTTGGGCGAACGATCGAACCTAGTACTTTTACAACGAACCGTAGTCCAGGTGGGCTTCTTATCTTCAAAATGTGGCCCTTTTCTTACCCCACTAAAATGTGACTTTACTGTTATTCAAAAATGAGTTTATTTACAGTACAATTCTACAACTGTTATCAAATGTTTTACTGCATTACCTGCCAAAAATATTTCGTTTTGTGTATGGATCCTATCTGTTATGCCCGGGTAGGGCTGTGGAGATGGTTGGAACTATTATATCAATTGTTGTGGTAGCACCCAACCTTTTTAATGTCGGGTCCCGTGTTGATGATAAATGCCTCGCTAGATTGGCGTGAAGGTTGGAACTATGTTGTGTTAACATATGCTTGCAGAGAGTGTCTTTGTCGCACGGGATTACGGGCGGTCACGGCGTCAGACGGGAGGCCTCCTCTCGACGCTTATTTAATTATTTATTATTATGTATTGTGACTATGAGATACGGACCATACACACCAAGAAAATGCCCGCCGCTATGTTTATCTAATGAAAATGATTTGGTAAGACAAGGCATTTTAACTAAAACCTCGCGACTTACTCGATATTGGCAACAGAATCCAAATATCATCAAATGTTTTCGGCATAAGTCCACTGAGTGCAATTTCTTGTACTTAGCCCTGCATGTTTGTTTTTAAATGTGCAGGTTGAGCTCTGATGGTGATGATGGGGGATGTGTTGAGGAGTCTAGTGTCCTTGGCCGATTTACTTGAATGTTTGGGTTATACCTTGAATGCATATCGTCATATATGTATTCACACACTTTCCGCTGCTATACTCTGAACTCCTTTATTTATGCTTTATGTTATGAACTATCGAGGTCCATCGGATCAGGCCAAGTTTTGGGGTCCGATGGCCTAAACCTTTTTCAAAAACATTATAACATCACCTTATATTCTGCTCAAGCATGTTAGTTTATTCTTATGCATTTTTATTTTACCCGTAATCCCTAAAATACTACTCCTAGTATTAGTCGCCTCCGGTCCGGGTTGGTCCGGAATGGGTCGCGACAGAGACGTTTCAAACGTTAACGTTTAGAGATGAATAGAAAAATGATATTAATGATCAAGGAATTATAGTATTTAAATTCCTATGATTATTATATGTAATTAAAGTATTGTTTAACATCAACAAAATGCTAAAGCATTAAGAATTCGATAGTAATTAAAATGCTAATTTTCGAAAACCCTAATTCGAAAATTAGGGTTTTCTTATACAAAATAATACCAATAAATTTTCCTATGATATAATTTATTATCTAAACCATATGTTATGATATATATATCTATAAATAACATGAAAATAAAATATGTAACAATTGAGACTAATAAAAGTCGAAACCTTAGGTTATGAATAACATATTGCACATCACTTTGGTATACACTTTGTTAAGTTACATATTAATTATATAAATTGTATCTATGTTACATACTAACATAGTATAATCAAGGAAGGTATAATATACATGGAAGAATGTATTTTAATTAATACATAGTATCTAGTATAACAACATTTAAACACAAAAAATAAAATCTATTCATTTGTTCATCAAAGAGCTGCCGGCTCTTGCTCCAAAAATGCATGGCTTGGAGTGTTAGTGGCCAACAAAGTGTAGGAGATATTAAATTCATCTCATGACTCATTAGGTGAGTCATAGGCTATGAAGTACAAAGTCTTCCATTTCCTCTCCTACTTGCATGTGAGAACCGAGAGTGAGGGAGTATAATAGGTAGGATTCTATTTCTTTCTCTCACAATCACACCTACTCAAGTCTTGAAAAAAAATTACACAACTATTTTCCTCTCCAAGAGTTAGAGAGAACCGAGAGCTTCTTAATAGGAAATTGAGTGTTCTTCTTTTCTATCTTCACCAAAGTCTAGCCTATAAACCTTCTACTATATATTCATACCATAGAAAGGTGAGGAATTGGGCAAGGTTTCAATTTTACATGGGTTTGCTATGAAAAATTCGAAAGCTAGGCTAAAGAGGATACAAGTGTTTTTAGTGTTCTTGGTTGTGAAAAATTTCCAATGTTTATGTTCTTGGTGGTTGTTGATAGCAATATTTAGTTAATGCATGTTAAGTTTGACTTAGGAATAGGTAAGTGTTCTTAATTTCAAAATATTATGCATGTATGTTTAATTTCAAAAATTTGCTAACACTATGCTAAGTTATGCATCAAGAGGGTATAGCATGATGAATAGAAGCCTAGATCATGTTAAAAATTTATTTTGAACATGTTATGAAATTCTTGTAATTGTCGAAAGTTTTCTAAAAATTATTTAAAGATAGATTAATGATCTATGATCTTGTAGGAGTTTATAGTAAATTGTTTTGAATTTTTGGAAAATTTTATGATTGATCTTTTGAAATTACCGAAAACATGGAAAAAAAATTATGTTGATGTGTAATTTTTATTCAAAGCATGCAATGACATATAGTTAATCTAGGACCTAAACTAAATACTCTATGATTTTACTAGAATTTTTGGGAATTAATTGTGCAAATTCTTCAAAAGGGCCGAGAGCTTCAAGGCTCAATTTGATGATGATTAATTTGTTTTTAATGAAAACTATGATGTAATATTGTTATACTATGATGTATAAGCATGATGTAATTTTGTTAGAATTTTATGAAAATGTCTAGTGCATGTGTGTAAAAAAATCGAAACCATAGACCTTGATTTGTTAATATAGAAATTAAATATGATAAACCATATGTTATAAATATGTTATGAATTGATGTTGGAACTATATACTAAATAATTAGATTTTTCAAAGAATTGTTTGGACAAGTTGAAGAAACCGTGAATTTGAAGTTAATTAAGTAATAAACAAAATTTTCTATAGTTAATAATTAATACATATTAGTGATACTATGATAATATAGTACACTATGTAAAATTTGAAGAAAATTTGAAAAATAATTGAATATAATTATATTATATTGCCGAGAGCTATATTAAAAGTATTAAGGATTTTTAAATCCTTAAATGTCAAATTAATGATGTATTATATATTTAGAAGTTATCTTCAAAATATATCTAAAAAAATAGTAATAAAAAGAATTTAGCAAAATAAATCAATTAGAAATTGATTTATATGAAATTAAAGATTAAAATATAAATTAGTAAAGAATTTACTAATAAAAGTCAAAATTATTGACTTTTGAAATCAACGATGAAATACGCTCGATAAATACACTAATACGCCAAAACGATTAATTGAGTAATGAAGTCTCGCTGGTAAGAAAAGATTTCGTGAATCGAAATCGTTAAATCGAAAAAACGAGAAATACGTTGAACCTTTACCAAAAGGTTAGAATGGTAATTGTTAAACATATCTCGCTTCGTTAAATACGAAATGTTAATTACACGATTGAATCCGCCGATCAATTCGATAAAGAATTAATTTAGATCGATATAGAATATCAAGTTTATGCTAGACTTTAAAAGTCTCAAAACGTGAACGGCGTATCAAACATCGTTTTGCGCGTAGCGCGTGACGCCGACGCAACGGCCGGACGTTGAGGAATAATCAAGATAAAGGCGATCAAATAGTCCAGTGGGCTTTACTACACTTTTAAGTGATAAATTGTCGAGTGAATAATTTTATGTTATCGATATCAAGAAATGATATTAAAATGTTTAAGCAATTACCGCCAAAATGTTTATGTTTTATGTATGTATCCTATCCTTGATGCTATAATGTGACGCGTTGGGTAGCTCCCAACTTATGAATGAAATCGATATCGGATCTTATGCTTAGGAAGGCTTATACCGCTAAGATTAACGTGTACACCTAATGGTGACCGTGAGTGTAAGGACACCACCACGGTCACGGCGACGAGGAGGGCCTTCTACTGGCGTTAATGATAATGATATGAAGAGAGGATAAGGATATGGATCATACATGCAAGTAAAGTGCTCGCAAGCAAATGTTTATGAACTGATGAAATATTTTTGTTAAGCATAAGGTATTTCAAATAAAACCCTTATGTCTTACTATGATGTGGCAGAGTAATTTAAATACGATAAAATGTTTTGGCATGAGTCCATTGAGTACATTCTTGTACTCAGCCCTGCATGTTTGTTTTTAAATGTGCAGGTTGAGCTGTTGGAAATGCTGATGGAGGGTGTTGAGAAGTCAGTACTACTTTTTGATAAGTTTATGTATGTTAAATTAGAAACCTTGGGTACACGTCGTCATACGTGTATTCACATGACTTCCGCTGCAGTTTGAACAATGTTTTGTGAACCGATGATATTAACAGTTAAAGTCCTTCAGGTTATTATATTTCCTTTCGTTCTATGGTTCATTTCACCGGTATACTATGTTATTTTGCATATAGTATACATCCTCAGATTAGTATTTCATGAACCCTAGGTTCTATTCCTTCAATTGTTCCCTCCAATCCGCTTTTAGGGTTGGGGTCGTGACAATATGATAATTTAATGGTATCATTTCATGTGAAAAACCATAGTTTATAAGATTAGGGTTTTTCGAGTTCCATTAATTGAATTATCGAGTTTTAATACTATATAAATTGATTTTAATAGTTATTAATACTGTAATTATATAAAATAATAATAGGAAATTAATTATTATAATTTCCTGAGCATTAAACTCATTTTTCAAAACGTCCCCAGACGTTTACGTTCAAAACGTCTCAAAACGTTCAAAATCGACTCATCTCAAAATGGTCGCAGTAAGTTCATACTTACTAAATAAATAAATATCATTATTATAGGAATTAATAAGGAAATTTATTCCAAGCTTCACTGCTCAGAAAATTTCATAAAGTACTGACGTTCGATACGCGTTCGACGTTAAAATAATACTGCCGTATTATTTCATAAATTTCAATTCCGCAATTCACAATCCTTAGTGAATTAAAAAAAAAGGAATTCGTTAATAATACTGAATCGAAATACAATTCGATGTCATACATATAAGAATATTCGGGAAAAACCCTAATTACGGGTTTAGAATACCGTAATCGTATGTTCGTTTCTTTGGAATATTACATGAAGAGCTCATTTAACACTCTTCAATCATCACTTATACTACTCCCAAGGTCTACAGATTTTTGCCCCATTTCTAGCCAAAATCGAGAGAGAGAGAGAGAGATAACATAGGGAGACCCTTCCCATTCTTCACCCCACTCTCATTATACACTCTCAACCCATTTTGAACACACACAACACACTTCATCCTCTCCCAAATTCTGCCCAAAACCGAGAGCACCCTCTCTCATTTTTAAAATTTTTCTCTTCTATTCTCTTCTTCATTCATTCACCAAAGTTGATACCTAGCATTGTCCTTGTGATTCAACACCATTCCTAAGGTAATACATGGACCATAGTTTCGATTTTGCTCCTCATTTGTTTGTTCATTAGGGGTGAGCAAAATATCCGAAAACCGAACGAACCAAACCGAAAAATCAAAGTTAATTGTCATAGTATATTTGTATGTATTTGAATGTTCTTAAATATGATTATTTTGTATTATTTATTCATTATATAATACCAGATGTTGTTGTTTGGATGTTCTTGAGGATTTTTTATTTACGTCCAAACCGCGAATAACGAATACTCACCCCTACATGTCATAGTATATTTGTATGTATTTGAATGTTCTTAAAAAATATGTTCTTGAGATTTTATTTACAAAAATATGAAATATGTTTAGATGAACATAGGATATTGTATATGAAATGTATGAATATATCTTGCCTATATATGATTTTCGAACCCTAAGCATGAATTAAAATAATTTTCGAAAATAGTATAAAATGACTAGTGATGACCGAACACTTGTGAAGATGTTTTAAGGATTGATTATTGTTCTATATCATGTTTAGAGTTCATATGTATCATTTAGAAATTATTTTGAAAACCCTAGGCTATTTTTTTTAAAAATGCCGTGAGATATATATGTATGTACCTTGGTGAATAATTTTTATTTCAAGCATGTAATGACATATTAATGCTTTAGAACCTTGATTATATGCTCTATGATTTATTTAGAATTTTTGAAAACCATATGTTTGATTTTTGAATTAATACCGTGAGCATCATGAATGTATAGGTTGATGTATGATTTTTATTTTAATAATGCAATGGTGTATTAATGCTTTAGTATATTGTTTATGTGTTGTATGAATTTGTTGGAATTTTTGGAAATCAAATGCTAATTTAAATCAAATAAACCGTGAGCTTCAAGCTCTTGAAGGTGATGATTTAATTAGTTTTGATAAATATTATGATGTTATATTAGTATACTATAGTATATAATCATAGTATATAATTGTTGGAATTTTTGAAAACCAAATGCCTATGGAAATCGAAAAAGCCGAGAGCTTACAAGCTCATATGGTGACGATTTGAATTGGTTTGGTTAATATTATGATGTTACAATGTTATAATATAATGTTTGAGCATATTAGAATTTATTTAGAATTTTTAGAAATTGTTTGATAATTATTGGGTAATTATCTTAAAAATTACCGTGAATATTATTATATATTGTTGAATGAATGGTTACGATGAACTATAGGTTAAATTTATGATATATATTGATGTTGGGATATTATACTATGTGTATATCAATTTTGGGAATTTTTGGATAATTATTCCATATTTTATGGAATTACCGAATTATATATATGTATATATACTAATAAATGGCAAACAATATCATATGGATTTTATAAATTCATATTCTGGACCATAGTGTATAATAATACACTATATTAATTTAGAAATTTTTTCAAAAGTCATTTAGTATTTTTAAATTAATTATCGAGATTTTCGATAATTAATAAGGATTTTAAATCCTTTTTAATTCAGTTTATTAATAAAATATATGTCTAATTAATATTCTGGACATATTTGAATTTTATAAAATTTTATAAACATAGATTGCTATGTTTGAGACAAACGTTCATTTTATAACGTTTTTAAATCAAAAATATACGTTTTTAATTATTAAAAGGATTAATAATTGCGAAATTATTTATAAGTCCTTGAATTACGTGATAAATGGAGAAATAGGACTTTACGATTTCAAATCGATCAAATTCGATTTATAAAACGAAATAGTAAAAATTATTATTTGAAAGTCAAAATTGTCGACTTTGTCGACGATGTTGACTTCGTTGACTTTTTAAGTCAAACGACGCTTAAACGATTGATAAACACGCCAAGATGCGCGTAAGATATACTAATTGAGTATGATACCTCATTAGTAAGAAAAGATTTCACAAATGAAATCCATATATCGAGAAACGTACTTATAATATGTTGAACGTTTAAATCGGGAAGGTTAAACCGAAATAGTTGAATGTATCTCGAGGAACGAGAACAATTCAATTATATACGTATTGGAAACGTATTGAATTCATTGAGGAATTCAGTTTACATCGAAATAAGATATCGAAGTTTATCTTAGCTTTTGAAAGTCTCGAGAGACTCGAGCGACGCACTAAAGCCTCGCCAGAAAGTGTGGACGCAAACGCGGCGATCGGATATCGACGCATTGAACAAACCTAGGACTCAAATTACAACGAACCATAGTCCAGGTGGGCTTCTTATCTTCAAAATGTGGGCCCTTTTCTTACCCCACTAAGATGTGATTTTACCGTTTCTTCCAAACGAAGTTTCTTTACAATTCTTATTCTACAACTGCTGACAAATGTTTCTTGCATTACACCGCCAAAATATTCTGCTTTGTGTATGGATCCTATCTGTTTGCGGGTAGGCTGTGTGGCGATGGTTGGAACTTTATTATGACAGTTATGTCATTTGGGTCGCGCCCAACCTTTTAAATGTCGTCTTGTCTTGGGATGATAAGCGCCGCTAGGATTGGCGTGAAGGTTGGAACTATATGCTATGTTAACATATGCTTGTGAGTGATCTGTGTCTTTATGCGGGATTACGGCCGATCACGGCGTCGTAGATGGGAGGCCTCCTCTCGACGCTTAATTTTAATATCGCTATGAATTGTTACTATGAGATACGGACCATACACACCAAGAAAATGCTCGGCGAGCTATGTTTATGAAGCGAAAATGTTTTGGTAAGCAAAAGGCATTTCAACTAAAACCCCATGACTTACTACGATATTGGCGGTAATCTTATATCAAATGTTTTCGGCATGAGTCCACCGAGTGCAATTTCTTACTTAGCCCCGCATGTTTGTTTTCAAATGTGCGAGTTGAGCTTCGATGATGGTGATGGGGAATGTGTTGAGGAGTCCGGTGTCCTTGACCAATTTATCTAGAATTTGTGGTTTTCACCTTGAATGCATATCGTCATATATGTATTCACACACTTTCCGCTGCTACACTCTGAACTCATTTATTTATGCTTTATTGTTATGAACTATTGAGGTCCATCGGACCATGGTTAAGATTTTTGGGGTCCGATGGCCTAACTCTTTGAATCGTTATGGCATTATCTTATATTATGTTCGAGCATGCTAGTTTATTGTTGTTATGCATCTTTATTTTAGCCGTGTAACCCTTAAAATACTACTCCTAGTATTAGTCGCCCTCCAGTCCGGGTAGTCCGGAGTGGGGTCGTGACATGGTACTAGTTGAATGATCAACATGGAATGAATGAATTCATTTTTGATATGTATATGAGTTGACCATGATTGTCATTTTGAAATCGTATTTCCAAATTCTCAAATGAGACTTTATTTTCCAATCTTCAAAATTTCGTTTGTGATGAATGATATGTTATCACGAGGAGAACCTAGAACCTAAGGAGCATGCTCACGTATCGTGAAAGAACATAGAAGTATGAACTCTTTGCCCTTACGAGAACAAAGAACGTTAGGAAGAATGAAGGTGACGATATCCCCGAGCTCGAACAACGAAAGACGAGCGAGAAGGATGAATGAGGACGATCTCAACCTTGAAGAAGAACGACGTCGACCTTTCATCACCACTTCGACATGAGTGACCGTCGACACGAATCATGACGTGGACCTCACCACGGCTTCGTGAATGTTCAGCCTCAACCTAAAGACATGGATATGATAGACGACACGTCGACATACGTCTCGATTTACATTTTTAGCACGATCGCGCAGATTTCCTGCACTGCGCAGTAAATTTGTTTTAGCTAGATATCTTTCGGTAGGACTCCGATTTACGCATGGTTTTCACCTGCGTACTCCTAACACACTGATCTTCATTTATTATGAAGAACAGAATCCCTGATTCTGTCTCCAGAATACGATAGAGTCTGTTGAACTCTAGTTTAAGTGTTTGGTATAATACAAGGATCTCGTAGCATATATATATTAAGATGTTATTGGTCTATATGTATACGTTTGGGTAAGACTAAGAAGGTAAGTTGTGATATGTGCTGTACCTTATGATGTTGCCTACCTTATAGACTGTTTAGTTCCAACCTAGTTGCTTCTCGTTATGTTTAAGTTATCCTTTCTGCTTTTGAGATGACGATAGTTGACTTATGTTAGTTTTGATCGTGACAGATGGAGGAGATGCGCTATATCGCTAGGAGGAGGGTAGGACCTCATGCCACACCCGAGGAGCTGATGCGCACCTATCGAATGTTGGATGTCTTGTGGAGAAGACCTAGGCGAGTTTCGCGTATTACCTTACTGTGGAGGAACGCCATGAGCCTATGGCGAGCCCGACTATGATGGCATTAAGCGACTCCTAGCTATACTCCCTTGTACATGGGATGGTTATATGCCCGAGAGGTATCGGAGATTACATTTATCGTGTGCCCCGAGGCTATGATTTGATTTGGGATCCGCCTGTGTTCGTGAGTCATCGACTTACGATACTGATTTACTGAGCCGCACCTATGGGACCCTATCTCCCTCCACGGGAGTACACTTGGCGTGATGAGTCGCCAGAGTGGCTATACCTTGAGGTTCCGAGACAGGTCGATCCGGTGATACCCCTGTACCGGATAGATGAGGCGGCATCGCACGGTGGGCAGGCGGCACGCCCTAGAGCTCTGGGAGAGCCCGTCTTTCCACCAGCAGTTTCTGGACACCCAGTACGTCCGCCACTACCGCCCCTACCGCCTGCGTCCGATCCGCCACCACCGGAAGAGGAAGAGCCCTTCCGCCGGACAGCGCGGATGAGCATATCAGATGCCTTCGATGGCTATGACCCGATCCGAGGAAGCTACAGCCCGATCCGCCACAACTACGACTTGTACGGCGCGGATAACTTCGGATCCCTGCGCGACATACCGATGATGGAAACCAACGGTGCAGGACCGTCCAGGGTACGACCTTGCGAGGACGATTCGGTGGAGAAGACGATTCCGAAGAGGAGGAAGACCCCGAGGAAGACGCGGGGTAGGAAGGAGCCCGTGAAGACGTTAGACGACCTTTTTAATTGAAATTTTTGTTATGACTAGCATGTGCTAGCTTTTCCTTTTTATATTTCGGTACTGATGGATCTAGAACTCGATATTTTTTTTTTGGAAGGCCGTGTGGGCCGGAAACCTTTCTGATTTGGTGTTATTGTGGTTTTTAATGATTGAACGTCGTGCTTTTGGCAGATCTTGATTACCTATCTATATATTTGACCCAATTGGGCTTTTGCGACAAATTGTCTATGTTAAGGATGAATTGTTGTGTTTTGAAATAGTTTTGCGAAGAGGCTATGAAAATCCTATGTATGTTAAGTTATGAAGGAGACAAGTGATTAACGGTTATATGTTTTCTATAGCAGCATGCCTCCGAGAAGAAATCCGGAGCAAGCACCCAGAGGTCGAGGTCGGGGAAGACCCAGGGGACGAGGTAGAATTCCGGAGCAAGAAGCCGAAGACATACCCCCACCACCCCCACCTCAACCCGATCGTAGGATCGAGGAATTATTTTTAAGGTTGAACCATCCTGTCTTTAACGGGAAAGGCAACCCGGAAGAAGCCGAGCAATGGGTGAGAACCATTGAACGAATATTCAACTTTTTGAGATGTACAGCACATGAGAGACTGTCCTGTGTGACTTTCCAATTAAATGGACCAGCGGACTTCGGTGGAAGGCCGTGAAAAAGACGTTCATCACGAGCAAGCGGAAGAGTTCTCATGGGAGGACTTCAAGAGGAATCGTATGTAAATACATCCCCAAAAGCTATAAGAGGAGAAAGGAGCGTGAATTTTTCCTCATTTGAAACAAGAAAGGTTGTCTGTGACCGACTATGATCGCGCTTTCTGCGAGATGTCGAGATATGCACCAGAAAGCGGTGGACACCGACTTGAAAATGTCGGAAAAGTTTAGGTCAGGACTGAGAATGGAGATACGGATGTCTCTTGCCAGCCATGGAGACCTAACTTACATCAAGCTCTTGCACGAGCTTGAGATATTGAGGCAGCAATGTCCGAAGATAGGTCAGTGTCGGCTCAGACACATAACTCGACGGACAGAGGAAAAGGGAAATGGGAACCCAACCGCGGGAATAACAACCGCGGGAGCTATGGGGACGCGAGTCACAAGCACCCGTGGCAAGGAAACGCGGTCCAACCAGGGCAAAATTGGAAAAGGGCAGCTTTCGCTCCATCGGCGAGAGGCCCGCAAGAACAAAGAAGGGCACCACCATGCCCTAGATGCCATAGGGTGCACAAGGGAGTGTGCACGGCAAACGTGGTGAGCTGTTACAAGTGCGGGGCAAAAGGGCACTACGCCAATAATTGCCCAGTGACACGTCTGGACGTAAGGCCGAACCAACCCGGCAATGTCCAACCACTGAGGGCTATCCAATTCCAGCCCCAACCGCAACAGCAGTGGCAACAACCCCAGCAAGTGGTGCAGCAACCACAACCGCAACAACAACCCCCGCAACAGCAGTGGCAAAAACCGCCTCAACAACAACAAAGGCGTCAACCACCGCGGCAGCAGCAGAATGCCTGGACAACGACCCGCGAGAACCAACAAGGACCAGCGCCCCGTCAGCCTCAGTCGGCTCAGGCTAGAGCCTACGCCCTGCATAGGAGGCAGAACGAGCAAAATCAGGGAAACCTGGCAGGTATGGGAGTTCTTCTCAACATACCTGTTATAGTATTGTTCGATACGGGTGATTCGCATTCTTTATTGCCAAATCATGCGTAGCAATGCTAAGCCTTAGGTCTGAAAAGGCAAGTCAGGATATGAGAATCTCATCGCCTATAGGAGGGATTATGACTGTTACACACTTTTGCTCGAACCTAGAGTTGACATTAAGATCACTTAAGGTTCTGGCTAACAATCTAAACATAATACCCATGGATGATGTAGACTTAATCCTAGGAATGGACTGGTTAGCTAAGAATTATTCCACGATTCTATGTAAGGAAAGGAAAATTTCGTTTCACTTTCCTAGACAAGAAGCTACGCATTTCCACGGGATCAGCATGGGAAGAAGAATCCCGATTGTATCAGCACTACAGGCGAGGAGGATGATGAACCAGAAAGGATGCCATGCATGCCTTGTTTATTTGAACGGAGAGGATAAACCCGAAGCGCGGGTAGAAGACATAGAAGTTGTCCAAGAATTTTCTGACGATTTCCCGAAAATCTACCAGACTACCTCCCGATAGACAACTAGAGTTTACCATCGACTTGGAGCCAGGATCAGCCCCAGTGTCGAAGGCGCCCTATAGGATGGCCCCAAAAGAGTTGGAGGAACCAAGATCCGTATTCAAGAGTTGTTGGATCTAGGTTTCATTAGGCCCACTGCTTCACCTTGGGAGCTTTGCTTTATTCGTTAAGAAAAGGACGGTTCTTTGAGGATGTGCATCGATTATAGAGAGTTGAATAAGATGACACTAAAGAACAAATACCATTTACCAAGAATTGATGACTGTTTGATCAATTGCGAGGCAGTGTATTCTCGAAAATTGATCTTAAGTCGATACCACCGGTGAAAATATGTTACGAGGATGTACCTAAGGCGCATTCGAACCGGATACGCCACTATGAGTTCATAGTCATGCCATTCGGATTAACAAATGCACCACCGTATTCATGGACCTCATGAGCAGTATTTCATCCATTTTGGATAAATTTGTTTTGGTCTTCATAGATGATATCCTTATTTATTCAAAGAATGAAGAGGATCATAGAGAACATCTAAGAACGGTTTTGCAAACCTTGAGAGATGAAAGACTCTTTGCTAAGTTTAGCAAATGTGAGTTTTGGCTGAAGGAAGTTATGTTCCTTGGACACATCGTGTCTGCAGAAGGTATAAAAGTAGATCCAGCCAAAGTAGAGGCCGTGCAAGAATGGAAATCACCGAAGACTCAGCATGAGATTAGAAGTTTCCTAGGATTAGCTGGTTACTATAGGAGATTCATCGAAGGATTCTCCAAAATTGTAAGGCCAATAACCCAGCTACTCCGGAAAGGAATCAAGTTCAATTGGACTGAGGAATGTGAGATGAGTTTTCAAGAACTCAAGAAAAGATTAACCAGTGCACCAGTGTTAGCTGTTCCAGAAGCGGACAAGGAATACGTAGTTTATACCGATGCTTCTAAGACCGGACTGGGCTGTGTCTTGATGCAAGAAGGGAAAGTGATAGCATATGCATCCCGACAACTCAGACCCCATGAACTGAACTACCCAACCCACGATTTGGAATTAGCAGCTTTAGTTCATGCACTGAAGATTTGGAGACACCATCTCTATGGTGTGAGATGTGAGATCTTCACGGATCATAAAAGTTTGAAGTACTTCTTCGAATAAAGAGATTTGAATATGAGACAAAGAAGATGGCTCTAGCTTGTAAAAGATTACGACTGTGGTATTAACTATCACCCGGGTAAGGCGAATGTAGTAGCTGATGCCTTAAGTCGTAAGAGCCATACCAAGTTAGGATGTCTCTTCGTACAAGAGCGGGAACTCATTGAAGAATTTGGAAGAATGAGGATTGAACTGGTTGAACCACCTGAGACAATTGTGAGCTGTATCGTAACACTCACACTAACATCTGATCTAAGACAAAGGATTGTCGAAAGACAAAGGATGGAGGAAAAGTTAGAAAAGATCAGACAAAGGGTAAGGTCTGAAGGATTTAACAATTTCTAAGAGGCGTCAGACAACGCCCTATTGTTTGAAGGTAGAATATGCGTTCCAGACGAAGCAGAGCTTCAGAACGAGATCATGAGTGAGGCTCACGATACACCCTAGACCGCCCACCCAGGCAGTACTAAAATGTACCAAGACCTGAAAGAGAAATTTTGGTGGGAAGGCATGAAACGAGATATAGCTTTTTTGTGGAACGCTGTCTTGTTTGCCAACAAGTGAAAGCACTACACCAACGTCCATACGGAAAGTTACAACTGTTGGAAATTCCTGAGTGGAAGTGGGACGATATAATAATGGATTTCGTTACAAGCTTACCCAAGTCGAGAAGAGGAAACACAATCATATGGGTAATTATGGATAGGCTTACAAAAAGTGCTCATTTTCTACCGATTCATAGCACTTATGGATCTGATAAACTAGCCCAGCTGTACGTTAAGGAAATTATACGATTACATGGAGTGCCAAAATCTATTACCTCTGATCGAGACTCCAAGTTCACATCCAGATTCTGGATTAGCTTGCAGAGAGAACTGGGTACGAGGTTAAATTTCAGTACAACATTCCACCCACAGACTGATGGACAGTCGGAAAGGACGATCCAAACCTTAGAGGATATGTTAAGAACCGTAGTCTTGGACCGAGGTGCCAAGTGGGAAGATATTTTACCTCTTATCGAGTTTGCCTACAACAACAGCTATCAAGCGACGATTAGTATGGCCCCATATGAAGCCTTGTACGGCAAGAAGTGTAGATCACCGCTTTATTGGGATGAAGTCGGTGAGAGAAAAGTCATAGGGCCGGAAGCTGTGAACGAGATGATTGAGATCGTCCGACAGATTAGGCTGAGGATAAAAGAGGCTCAGGACAGACAGAAATCTTACGCTGATACGCGTAGATCCGAGCTACAGTTTGAAGATGGAGACAAAGTGTTTCTTAAGGTCTCTCCATCGAAAGGAATTGTCAGGTTTGGCATGAAAGGAAAGCTTAGACCCCGTTTCATAGGACCATATGAGATCCTAGAGGATAGGTCCAAGAGCTTCTGTGTTGGCTCTTCCACGAGCCTAGGAAACGTTCATAATGTTTTTCACGTGTCGCAATTGCGAAAAATCGTTCACGACCCAAAGCACGTGATTCATCAAGACGACGTGATCCTCTGCGGACATGAGCTATAAGGAAGAACCCGCGCCATACTTGACCACAAAGTTCAAGAACTACGGAGCAAGTCGATTAGTTAGTCAAAGTCTTTGTGGAGACACCACGGACAAAAAGAAACCACGTGGGAGCTTTAAGAAGCGATGAGAGAAAAATGCCTCGAATTATTTTTATAGAGGTATACAAATTTCGGGATGAAATTTTTCTTAAGGGGGGTGGAATGTAATATTCCAAAGAAACGAACGTATAATTACAATATTTTTAAACCCGTAAATTAGGGCTTCTGACGTATTCTATTTCAGTACGACATCGAATATTGTGATTTCGATTCAGTACCTTAATAATGAATTCCTTTTAATATTCACTAAGGACTATGAATTCAGGAATCGAATATCGCGAAGTAATTCGACAGCTTATTTTTAACGTCAAACGCGTATCGAACGTCAGTATTTTATGGAATTTCCTGAGCAGTAAGCCTCATATTCTGATACTTTCCCACTGTCTCGGATCTTTCTCCAAAATCCAACAAATCTCCCGTAAATACTCCCAACGGCTCATGGACATTCCGGTACATTCACGAATTTACTGGATCCGCTTCATCCATCTGTGGGATCTTAACCAATGTTGTCTGGGCCACTGAATATCCATAAACCTACATGTTAGTTTATCAACATAACAACAAATATTCACGTTTCTTTTTTCCGCCCCAGTCATCTGGGTAATCATGTTTTAAACACATGTTCATTTCAACACATATCAATATCAATATCGATATTTATCATAATAATCACGTAAGCAAATACAGGATTCACTTACAAGCACTAGTTTATCAAAATAAACAAGATTTTCAATCAACAATACATTGCTATGTAAACACATAGACTTACATCAACCATACGTGATCACATTAATCACATCATATCATATAAACGATTTTCACATCACAGCCACACAGGCCTCTTTGTTCCATCAACAATCACTTCCACATCCACATCACCATCCAACCACATCTCATCCACATCACGTTTACATCGCGTAAACTCTTACCAGGCCAAAACACATGAAACCAAAGATCACATCAAGCATCACGTAACCACATAAAGCATCAGCAAAACACATACCTCATCCCCTTTTTAAAGGAGGCGGACTGACGGTGAGCTCAGGGTAGCTGTACTTGATGAACAGTTTAGAAGAACAAGTTCTAAACACTCAATTTCAAGAACGCACATGATATAAAGCAAACAAACTGCTTTGATATCGGATAACAAAGCTAGAGGTCAAAGCTAAGAACCATTGCTCGATACCACGTCAGGACGCCCAATTCTCGAGGGAAGGCACGGATGCCGGGTGTGATTAGGGTGGGGTTAAGAAGCGGGAAGAAGGGGATACATATAACATACATGATAAGAAGATGTGACCATGAAATCGGCAAGATCTCCTCTATAACTAGGACATATCACAGAAGGGAGGGTGCATAAACAATCCACCAACAGAATAATATCGATATCATAACCCCAATGAAACATGATCTTGGTTTATTATAAGTAATGCAAGAAAGCAAAATAGCATTACATCCTGTCAACTAGACCGGTCAACCACGTAGCATGCTCATATCGAGACTCACAGCAGAATAACATAACAAATCTTGTTCCCAATCAGAAAGCAAATAAGGGACAAGAATACATCAATATCAAAGTACGTATATAACACAACATCGCGGAAGCATAGCATGAAGAACCCGCAGCTCCACCCCTCAGCGTCGCCCGTCCAGCCCTCCTCCATCTGTGAAAAGATTTGAAAAAGAGTTTGGGGTGAGTACTAGCGCACTCAGCTGGGGTTTTATCATAAATCAAAAGAATCATGCGGCCGTGTTTAGAGCACTTACCTTAGAAGGTTTTAAAACGTAAATCCACTTCTAAGTAAGCAAAATAGATTTTTCATTTTCGATACCTGATCCGTTATTACTGTTATTCTCATCATAGAACCATGAACCATGGCTCGGAACGAATCCCGCTAGCCCATCACATGTCATTCATTCGGCCCGGAACATATCCAGTCGGCCCATGCCCGGAACGTATCCAGCCGGCTAACTCGGTGTGGACTTGGGTCAAATCGTCGAACCATAACCACCTCATTACCAACCATAACCACGTGTTAACCACGTGTTCGGGTCTATCCCCACGATCAATACTCAAGATGGTGATCAACCCACCGAATAGAGATCCGTGCACAACCATGACGAACCATATCTTGGATCGAGAACGATAATAATTTCACAAAAACATTTTACGGCGTACATGTTTTATTTTGAAATATCAGAGTAAATAACTCAAAATAAGCATATATAACCCTACCTGAACAGACGAAAACGTCAACCGGGAGATATCTACGGATCCGATGACTTCACCGATCGCACTGGTAGGTACCTAGGTGGTAACAAGACGGAACAACTTTTGGGGTCACTTCCCACAAAGCAAAGCAACAACGTGATCCAAACGAAGATCGTAGCAAAATTAGGGTTTTCGACTTTCTGAACCCACATTTGGCACTCTCCGGGTTTTCAAATCAACTCGATGCAGAAGGGAAATATATTCAGGCATCAAGACCTATAATAGGGTACTTTCAAAATATGCATGCATGCAAGTTGACTCAAATCTTAGCAGCGAAGAAGCTTCAAAAATCGATGCCTATCCTCAGATCTAGGATAAACCATCCAAAATCGATGCATGAAAATGGAAACATAAGCAATATGCATAACGGCGAACATGGAATGACAAACGACGTTGAAAATGGATAACCGGGCATGTACTTCCTTTAGAAAACTCAAGCAACGAAAACATCCCGACATGCGTAAACACGAAAAATGTAAAACTAATCGGTACTTTAGTAGAATGCATAGTCCGGAACTCAAAACCTAAAGGACCCGTAGCAAAGGTGGCCGTCGGCCACCAAAGCGGCCAACATCTCACGCGGCGACGGCGATTCATGGTGGTGGCCGTTAAATTGGCCGACCTCGGCCGTTTCGCCCGTCCCTTTAGAATCCCGAGTTCTATGCTATACGATCTACTAAAAGGCGGAATCAAAACAAGAAAAGGACAAAACAGAAAAATGGATCTGCGGGGGTGGTTGATCGGCGGTGGTGGCTCGGCAGAGCAGCGCAATGCGCCGCCACGAGCCTCCCGCCGATCCCCACTCCTCCAGCTTCGCGGCACAGCACAGAGCTGCTCGGCTCTTCCGTAAACACAGAGGCGAAGGAAATGAACGTTGAAAATGAAGGCCCTAGCCTCCTATTTATAGGAAAAAGTGGGTCTTGCATTTCTTGCAATGACCCTTTTCGAAAACGCAAAACCTACGCAACTTTGCAAACGGACTCCAAATTTAGCAAACTTGGTACCCATGGACACGAAATAAAATCTTGGACACAATGACTATAAACAAGATATGATTTTAAAAGACCAATGAAAAGTCCGGTTTATCAATAACTTCCCCGGAGTGCCAAACCTTCATGGGTGGTCGAAAACCTGCATACTTAGTGTCTATGAATTCGTCATAAGACACTCTTCATAACGCCTGAGGTTTCGTGATGGTCGCATCACCGAAACAAAAAGTCAACCTTTTGACCTTTTCTCGAAAAACATGCCATGCAAAACAGAAGCTTAAAAGACGGGGTATTACATCCCTCCCTCCTTAGAAAAATTTCGTCCCCGAAATTTCAAACACGTGGAGAAAACAACTCAGGGTACTGAGCCCTGAACTTGTCTTCCAACTCCCACGTAGCTTCCTCCTCTCCATGGTGATTCCACAACACCTTCACCAACGGAATCTGCTTGTTCCTCAATTCCTTGACTTCTCATTCCAAAACAGCCACTGGCCTCTCCTCGTAACTCAGATCCTGAGCAAGAACCACTTGGTCATGCTTGATCACGTGTTTTGGGTCGAACACGTACTTTCTCAGCTGAGAAACGTGAAACACGTCATGAACATCTCCGATGCTAGGCGGCAAAGCTAACCTATAGGCAACGGGGCCTATTCTCTAAAGAACTTCGAAAGGTCCAATGAACCTCGGTCGTAACTTACCTCGTTTCCAAAAACGAACGACTCCTTTCGTTGGGGAAACCTTAAGGAAAACGCGATCTCCGATCATGAACTGAAGATCCGTACGACGCTTGTCCGCATAGGAATTCTGGCTGTCCTGAGCTTCCTTGATCCTTCGCTTGATCTGATCGATAACCTCGACCGTCTGTTGAACCATCTCTGGTCCTAACATCTTCCTCTCGCCCACTTCGTCCCAATAAAGTGGCGATCGACACTTCCTTCCGTACAACGCTTCATAGGGAGCCATTCTTATGGTGGCACGATAAGCTGTTGTTATAGGAAAACTCTACCAAAGGTAGTATCTCTTCCCAATTTCCTCCTCGTCACCACGATCGCTCGTAGTATGTCTTCCAAAACCCGAATCATCCTTTCCGATCGACCGTCCGTTTGAGGATGGAATCAGATCTTGAGATTGACTTGGTCCCCATGGCTTCCTCAGACTCCTCCAAAACCTCGACGTGAACCTCGGGTCACGATCGACGAATCGATACGGCACACCATGTAACCGCATTGCGATTTCTCTAACGTAAAGTCGAGCAAGCTTATCTAACCCGTCGTCATCCGAATCGGTAAGAAATGAGTGACTTCGTCGATCTATCGACGACAACCATATAGCGGTGTTTCCTCCTCACGACCTTGGAAAACTCACCACAAAATCCATACCGATATGATCCCATTTCCATTACGGGATTGGTAGCGGTTGCAATAATCTGACGGACGTTGGTGTACACGACTTTCACTTGTCGACAAGCCAAACATCGTTCCACAAATGCGGCTACATCCTTTTTCATCCCTTCCCACCAAAAGTTCCTATTAAGGTCTCTGTACATTTTGGTGCTTCCTGGATGAGATGTATATGGTGCCTCATGAGCTTCACTCATGATTTTATCTCTCAATTCCCTATTGAGTGGCACACATAACCTTTCTCGGAATAGTAGCGCGTTGTCTCTCGCTTCCGTGAACCCCTTGCTATCTTCTAGCCTTGCTTTCAAACGCATCTTCTCCAGGAATTCGTCTCCTCGTTGCGCACTCACGATGGCTTCTCTCAGGTCCGGTTCAGCTGTCAAAGCTGCGACTAATCCTTGCACTGATTCCGGCGGGTGAATCACTTCCAGGCTGAGTTTCTCGAAATCTCGAATAAGCTCTTTCTCTTGCGTAAGAAGATATCCCAACTTCGCCTCGACTTGCGGTCGAGGGCATCTCGCTACAACATTGGCTTTCCCGGGTGATAAGCGATAGAGCAATCATAATCCTTCACCAACTCCAGCCATCTCCTTTGCCTCATGTTCGCTCTTTTTGTTCAAAGAAATACTTGAGGCTCTTGTGATCCGTGAAGATCTCACACTTAACTCCATAGAGATAGTGCTCCAAATCTTCCGCATGAACGATCGCCGCTAACTCTGTGTCGTGAGTTGGGTAGCTCAACTCGTGCGGTTTCAAGCGACGAGACGCTGTAAGCTATAACCTTCCGTTTTGCATGAGAACGCAACCCAAACCAAGTTTGGATGCATCGGTGTAGACCACAAACCCATCGTTCCTTCCGCACGGCTAACTTTGGAGCGGTTGTTAGCTTCTTCTTTAACTCACGAAAACTTGCTTCACAAGCTTGGACCATGAAAACTTGATTCATTTCACGAGTACATTGCGTCATCGGCCTTGCCAACTTCGAAAACCGCCGATGAAACGTCTATAATATCCGCCAAGCCTAGAAAGCTTGAACCTCATTAGCATTAGTGGAACCTTCCGATTACTTACCGCTTCAACCTTCATCGGGTCGACTTTGATTCCTTCCTGCAGACACGATGTGTCCAAGGAACATCACTTCTTTGAGCCAAACTTCGCACATGCTATACTGGCATACAACCTCTCTCGTCGTAACGCTTCCGTAAGCGATACGGAGGTGTTCTCTATGCAACTCGCATTCTTGGAATAGATGAGAATATCATCGATAAAACCAAGCGAAACTATCCGACATCGATGGAAAACTCGATTCATCGATCCATGAAAATCGGCGGCGCATTGGTCAAACCAAACGGCATCACGATGAACTCGTAGTGCCCATACCTCGCTCAACGCAGTCTTCGCAGCGTCCTCCTTCCCGATCTTCACCTGATGGTAGCCTGACCTCAAATCGATCTTAGAGAAGACACTTTCTCCTCGAGTGGTCAAAAGATCGTCGATCCTTGGAAGAGGATATCCGTTCTTGATTGTCGACTTATTCACTCTACGTAGTCAATGCACATCCGCATTGACCCATCCTTCTTCTTGACGAACGAGCTGGCGCTCCCCACGGCGACACGCTAGGTCGGATAAAACCTAGATCCAACAGCTCCTGCAACTGCGCTTTCAGTTCTTGCAATTCTTTAGGTGCCATTACGTATGGTGCCTTTGACATCGGGGCGCTCCCGGTTCCAAATCAATAGTGAATTCCACTTGTCTATCAAAGCGATAAACCTGCAAGTCCTCGGGAAACACGTCAGGATATTCACACACCATCGGCTCCTCTTGCAGTTGTTTGCGCTCTTCATCGTGCCTGTCAAACTTACCAAGAAAGTTTGATGACTTCCTTCCCGATCATCCTCACCGCCTTTAGTGTCGAGATCATTCGCACGCAAACACCCATCCTTATGCCGTGAAACAAACTTACTCCTTCGGCTGCTCGAAAAGCAACTTCTCTCGAGACAACGATAGTTGCCATGTGCTTTTCCAACCAATCCATGCCTAAAGATGACATCGAAATCTTCCATTCCGATGACATGCAAATTGACAAAGACTTTCGCTCACGATTTCTACCTCCGGTTCGGCAAATCTCTTTTGCCTTTAGCACTTCTCGACGGGATGCTAATTTGTGGTACTCTGTGATTTCTTGGGTACCAAACCCAACCTCTCACACGCGATTCTCGAAACGAAAGAATGTGAGGCCTCAGATCAAACAAAGCTAAAACGGGTATATCACTCATATGGATTATACCGCAAGATTTCCGGAGCTTGAGTCGCTCGTCCGATTCAAGCGCACACCCTTGCTTGCTGCGGTGGCCTTTGGTTTCTTGGCCTAGGGTGACCTCCTGCTCCGTTGTTTGTCCTCGGCATGAGCTCGATTACGCCTGCGGAGCTGGATGTCGCCTTCTTGGCGGTGCCGCTGCACCGCCCTCCTAACGGATAATCTCGAGCGTAATGTCCGGACTTCTTACAACGATAGCACTCGGTGCTACCTTGCACCGCACTCACGAAATGATTCCTTTGGCATTTCGGCACCAAGGTTTTCCACTCCGCCGCATGGGTTGGAAATTCCTTCCCAAGGTTGCCTTTTCTCTTGAATGCCTTGATTCCTTGGAATCATTTGGACCGCTGGTTCCCTCGAACACCGATTGCCTTTCCTCGATCTTCCCATTTCCTCTTACTCTCCCTCCGTCACCGGCTGCTCGGGTGGCATCGTTCTCTCCGGGCAACATTGACTCAATGTTTAATGCCCGGTTCAAGGATCGCGATACGCCGATCTCCCCGATCGACGAGCGAAATTCGATCTCTAGTCCGAGTCCTCTCTCGAACACATGCTCGCCTGGCGACCTCGGTGCCGACTGTGCACGTAGCATAACGTGATGTACGATTGAACGAGCGATCGTACTCGGTGACCGCCCTTCTCCTCGACGAAGATTCCGAACTCGTTTGCCTTCTCGCACAGAACGCCAGCACGCATTTTCCATGAGTTCTTCCTTGAAATCTTCCCACGTATACCTTGCCCACTGTCCTAGTGTTAGAGTCCTTCTCACGGATTCCCACAAGAAATCAGCCTCATCGGTTAGTCGAAAGATCGCACATTCAGCTTTTTCGCTTTGCACCGATGTATTCAAGATCCTTTCGTGGATCGTATCCGGTTCTCGGCGTCGATCGGTTCGCCGAGACCGTCGAACGTAGGGGATTCGCTGCGAAAACTCGATCGCATGCCGCTGAACCAAAGGTGGTTCCTGGGCTTCTTCCACGTTATTGTTCCTCCGGTTCCTTGTTCCGGCATTCGCATCGACGTTTGAAACATTAGAAACGCTTTCGCATAGATAATCGGTATCTTCGCACAACATATATCATCACCCATATCACATATCATCACATATACCACATATCACGCACGATCACATATAATCATGCAATCCTGTCAACATATCATCGTTATGCATTTAACATAACATTATCATCACATATCACATAGATCATATATCATCATGGCATAGCTCATATCACATATAAGCATCAAAACATAAACATCTTATCATAAACAGCGTTAGTATCAGTAATATTCAGTGTCCATGAAGGACTGTCAAAATACAAGATCAAGGTATGTCAGTCAAAAAGGTCAGTTGTGAGCAAAAGAATCTGACTCCGGTTACTGTCAAAAGATGCCGCTCTGTCCATGCTTCTAGTGTAGGGATGACATATGTTAAGCCCTCGCCCCGAGGATCTATCTTGGATATTTAATTCACCATACATTGATTATAAACCTAGCATGCGTCTATATAATTAATTGCAACACGTAGGGGTTTTCACGTGTTTACCTTTGGATCCGTTGGTCGATCGAGCGGGATGAACGGATCAAACGGTCGAGACTCGTGCTTTGACCTTTCGGATCAGATCCGGTTGCCCAATCTCCAACGTCGAGTGAGGACGATCTATGGAGAATGCTTCAGAAAATCACCCAATACTCTCACAATGCTCTCGAAAATTCTCTCTCAATCACTATGAGATTACCGAAAATTTGTGTAGGATTAATGAGCATTAACCTAGACTTTATCTCTTACCTTATATTTATAATGCATTACCATAATCCCACAAGGAAAGGATTTATGCATATCCCATAAATATAATAATATCCTTATAGGATAAAGAGAATAAAATCTTGCCTTTGGGAGCATACAAGGGGGCGCCGATTTTACTAAGCCAAGGGGCCTGGATGGGCCAGCCCAGGGATCAAATGCAAGGAATAAAGATGGGCCTCAAATAAATTAATTATCTTATGTTCAGCCCAGAACATAAATTAATTTATAAACATTTATTCATGCCACTAGAGAATAAATGTTGACTTACCCTTTATTACCGAAGGTGAGTCGGCTTGCACTTAGACATTACGAATCCCGTATTTAAGATATCGAACGTCCATTAATTATTTAGAGCATTACGATCGCTAAAATAATTAATATCTTTAATTCCTTAAGTAGTACCACTCAACCTTATTATTGTACTTGAGTTAACTCAACCTGCGGGGTTTAGTACAATAAACCTTTGAGCTCCTTAAGGGACGTCATCATCCTAAACGGATACGGTGACTCGATCTGTATAACTAGCATGACATACAAGCACCGCCACCACCCAAGATGCGGAGAATATTGGGTTAGAACATATAACCTCACCCATAACAAGTCAAAGTGATGGTCAAGAACTCATACTCATCTAATACCTTATCGAGGTTTAGATCATCGAAGTCACCGAGATCTTGGTTCTTCACTACGGTCGATAGAAGAACTCATCTCACCGTGATCCTTCAATACGTCGAGACGCATCAAAGATAGACAAGCAACCAAGTCAAGTCACTTCTTATCTATCCGCATGACTATACCGACAACTCGTCCTCAAGTTGTCTCGGTTGTGAAACTTTTATATCTCATTAAGCTTGACCAAGAATCTGAGACTTCTTTGATCTTCTACACACCGTATGATCTAACTTATATATGAGATAAGGGACACAGATATATGCAATCAAGTATTCAATTCGGATAGGAGATTGTAATAGTGGTAACAGAAACATTGTATACAAGCTCAACCAAGCGCTTTCAAGATACAAATCCAACATCTAGCGAGACTCATGATCACATCCTTTGATACACCGACTACCTAGATCCCCGCCCTCCATATCAGTCCACTACTCCCCGCTCATACCACGGTTCCATTCGCCTTTCCTCATCCTCTTTCCTTCCTATCGTGGCTTGAATTGGCCGCCGCTTAAAAGCGATCCTGTATGGAAGCAAGCCTCGTGGGTATGATCCCATCCAAGCGTGCCTCGATCGCTGAGTGTCGGTGAAAGCGTGCTCGAGTCCCCTGCCTCGCGGCGCTTGCCCTTCCTCAACATGCCCGACCATCGGAGTCATCGGTTATCTGGATCACCGGGTCCTCCGAGTCCTCACTGTCCTCCTCATTCTCGTCAGGGTCTTCCTCCTCCTCGAGTCTCCTTCCTGGATGCCAACCGATGATTCGGTGGCTGAAAATTTTGATCCGGGCCTCTTCCCCGCCATCGCCGGATGGACAATCTCTCGCCCGGGAGGTTCTGCGCCAAAATCGCTCCGGTCCGTCTGAAAGTGAGGATCGTCGATGGAGGTGTAGTGATCGTGTATCCGATGCATCGGTGATCGTCGAGCGATGGTCGCTCTCCCAAAGGCTCTTGGAACATCATCCCTATCATCAACGGATCGGTCCTCGAACATGCCTTGCTATCACATCATCCTCGATGGTATACATCGATGATCGGTCCATTGTCTCCATACTCGGCGGCGAACTCAGTGAAATCCAAGGTAAGGTGCCTGGTGATAGGATCCCGTCTGAACATCACGTATCCTTGCTTTCTCGCCCACGGTTGCCAACCTGTCGGCAGCCTCTCTGTCAACCGATAGTAAGCCTCATATTCTGATACTTTCCCACTGTCTCGGATCTTTCTCCAAAATCCAACAAATCTCCCCAGAAATACTCCCAACGGCTCATGGACATTCTGGTACATTCCACAATTTACGGACCGCTCATCCATCTGTGGGATCTTAACCAACGTTGTCTGGGCCACTGAATATCCATAAACCTACATGTTAGTTTATCAACATAACAACAAATATTCACGTTTCTTTTTTCCGCCCCAGTCATCTGGGTAATCATGTTTTAAACACATGTTCATTTCAACACATATCAATATCAATATCGATATTTATCATAATAATCACGTAAGCAAATACAGGATTCACTTACAAGCACTGGTTTATCAAAATAAACAAGATTTTCAATCAACAATACATTGCTATGTAAACACATAGACTTACATCAACCATACGTGATCACATTAATCACATCATATCATATAAACGATTTTCACATCACAGCCACACAGGCCTCTTTGTTCCATCAACAATCACTTCCACATCCACATCACCATCCAACCACATCTCATCCACATCACGTTTACATCGCGTAAACTCTTACCAGGCCAAAACACATGAAACCAAGATCACATCAAGCATCACGTAACCACATAAAGCATCAGCAAAACACATACCTCATCCCCTTTTTAAAGGAGGCGGACTGACGGTGAGCTCGTGGTAGTCAGATTTGATGAAGCAGTTTAGAAGAACAAGTTCTAAACACTCAATTTCAAGAACGCACATGATATAAAGCAAACAAACTGCTTTGATATCGGATAACAAAGCTAGAGGTCAAAGCCAAGAACCATTGCTTTGATACAAAGCTAGAGGAAGGCACGGATGCCGGGGTGTGATTAGGGTGGGGTTAAGAAGCGGGGAAGGGGATACATATAACATACATGATAAGAAGATGTGACCATGAAATCGGGCAAAGATCTCCTCTATAACTAGGACATATCACGAAGGGAGGTGCACAAACAATCCACCAATGTAATAATATCGATATCATAACCCCAATGAAACATGATCTTTGTTTATTATAAGTAATGCAAGAAAGCAAAATAGCATTACATCCCGTCAACTAGACCGGTCAACCACGTAGCATGCTCATATCGAGACTCACGTGAGAATAACATAACAAATCTTGTTCCCAATCAAAAGCAAATAAGGGACAAGAATACATCAATATCAAAAGCACGATATAACACAACATCGCGGAAGCATAGCATGAAGAACCCGCAGCTCCACCTCCTCGTCGCCGTCAAAGCCCTCCTCCATCCGTGAAAAGATTTGAAAAAGAGTTTGGGGTGAGTACTAGCGCACTCAGCTGGGGTTTTATCATAAATATAAAGAATCATGCGGCCGTGTTTAGAGCACTTACCTTAGAAGGTTTTAAAACGTAAATCCACTTCTAAGTAAGCAAAATAGATTTTCATTTTCGATACCTGATCCGTTATTACTGTTATTCTCATCATAGAACCATGAACCACGGCTCGGAACGTATCCCGCCAGCCCATCACATATCATTCATTCGGCCCGGAACATATCCAGTCGGCCCATGCCCGAAACGTATCCGGTAGGCTAACTCGGTGTGGACTTGGGTCAAATCGTCGAACCATAACCACCTCATTACCATTTCCGTGTGGACTTAGGGGTCTATCCCTTCGTAACCATAACCACGTGTTGGGGTCTATCCACTTACGATCAATACTCAAGATGGTGATCAATCCACCGAATAGAGATCCGTGCACAACCATGATAGAACCATATCTTCGATCGAGAATGAATAATTTCACAAAACATTTTACGGCGTACATGTTTTATTTTGAAATATCGAGTAAATAACTCAAAATAAGCATATATAACCCAACTCGAGCAGTATTTAAAACGTCAACCGAGATATCTACGGATCCGATGACTTCACCGATCGCCTTGGTAGGTACACGTAACAAGACGGAACAACTTTTGGGGTCACTTCCACAAAGCAAAGCAACAACGTGATCCAAACGACGATCGTAGCAAAATTAGGGTTTTGACTTCTCAACCCACATTTGGCACTCTCGGTTTTCAAATCAACTCGATGCGAAGGAAATATATTCGGGGCATCAAGACCTATAATAGGGTACTTTCAAAATATGCATGCATGCAAGTCGACTCAAATCTTAGCAATGAAGAAGCTTCAAAAATCGATGCCTATCCTCGGATCTAGGATAAACCATCCAAAATCGATGCATGAAAATGGAAACATAAGCAATATGCATAACGATCGAACATGGAATGACAAACGACGTTGAAAATGGATAACCCGGCATGTCTTCCTTTAGAAAACTCAAGCAACGGAAAACATCCCGACATGCGTAAACGCGAAAATGTAAAAACGGAATCGGTACTTTAGTAGAATGCATAGTCTTAACTCAAAACCTAAAGGACCAGAGCCAAGGTGGCCGTCGGCCACCAAACGACGGCCAACATCTCTCACGGCGGCGGGCGATTCGGTGGTGGTCGTCATTAAATTGTCGGCCTCCCGTTTTCTCGCCCGCCCCTTTAGAATCCCGAGTTCTATGCTATACGATCTACTAAAAGGCGGAATCAAAACAAGAAAAGGACAAAACAGAAAACGGGCTGCGGGGGTGGTTGATCGGCGGTGGTGGCTCGGCAGTATGCAAGAATGGCGCCGCCACCGAGCCTCCCTACCGATCCCCACTCCACCAGCTGCCGCGTGCACTGAGCTACTCGCTCTTCCGTAAACACGAGAGACGAATGAAATGAACGTTGAAAATGAAGGCCCTAGCCTCCTATTTATAGGAAAGAGGGTTCTTGTCATTGCAAGCTGACCCTTTTCAAAACGCAAAACCGACGCAACTTTTGCAAACGGACTCAAATTTAGCAAACTTGGTACCCATGGACACGAAATAAAATACGGACACAATGACTAAACAAGATATGCTTTTAAAGACCATTGAAAAGTCAGGTTTTGATAACTTCCCGAGTGCAAACCTTCATGGGTGGTCGAAAACTCGCATACTTAGTGTCTATGAATTCATCATAAGACACTCTTCACAACGCCGAGGTTTCTTGATGGTCGCATCACCGAAACAAAAGTCAACCTTTCGACCTTTTCTCGAAAAACGCGCCATGCAAAAAATGAAGTTTAAAAGACGGGTATTACAAGTAAAGCTTGAAATTAATTTCCATCTTAATTCCTATGATAATGGAATTTTATTTATAAAGTAAGTATGAACTTACTACGACCATTTTGAGACGAGTCGATTTTGAACGTTTGAGACGTTGAACGCCAACGTCTGAGACGCGTTTTGAAAAATGAGTTTAATGCCCAGGAAATTATTATAATTAATTTCCTATTATTATTTTATATAATTACAGTATTATTAAATAGAAAAATCGAATTTTTATCTATTTAAATTCGATATTTTGGAAATGGGTTTTTCGAAAACCCTAATTGCTTAAACTAAGGTTTTTCACATGAAATGATACCATTAAATTATCCTTATATGGATATTATTAAGCATTAAAATTAATTTTTGAGCATTAAAACTCGGTATTGTGTATTTAATAATTTCGAAACCCTAATTTTCGAAATTAGGGTTTTGATTGCATGAAATGTGCTATTATTTTATCCTATGCTATTATTTATTATCTAAATCATATATTATGATATATATAAGTGTATTTGGGATGAAAATGCCTTGTTTAATATTTAATGGTGTGATTTATAATTTTTCACCTATTTTTATCGGTAATTTCGAATATTTGCACTATGTTGTGATTTAATTATTTTTATAACATGTATTATATATCTATGACCTATAATATGATTAATACATTGTATTAATGTGTAACAAAAATTATATCACACCCCTACACCCTAATTCTCGCCGGTACACTCTAGAGACAAGCATGGGATTCCTTTTCTTTTCCACCAATGCATGAAGAGCTCCTTAAACACTCTTCAATCATCACTAATCCCACCCTAATGTGCTGCAGATTTTAATTATTATTGTGTGTGGGAGAGGAGAGTCGACGAGAGAGAGAGGGAGAGTATAGGGGGAGGATTACCTTCATTTCATTCATTCTACTCCTCTCAAAATTTTGAACACCAAAAATTCTCTCCACTCTCTCCCAAACTCAGCCAAAAACCGAGAGCACCCTCTCATATTTTCGAAAATATTTCTTCTTCTCCCTTCTCCATTTCTTCACAAAGCTTGATATCTCTATTGTTCTTGTGATTCCATACCATTCTCAAGGTAAACAAAGGACCCTAGTATCGATTTTTACATGTTCATTGTACAAAAAAAAAATCGAGCATGTTCATTTTGTGTATGTGTGTGTTTCAAAAATTATATGTATGTATATATATATGTTTAAGGTTCTTGAGCATGAAATATGTGTTTATATTTTGTTCATGATGTTTTTATTCACAAAAACATGAGAATATATGCTTGAATGAACATATGACTTGGTATATGGAATTTTCGAATGAAACTAGTATATACATATGATTTTCGAACTATAGTATATGATGAAATAATTTTCGAAAATGTATATAACAATGTTCATGAGAACCGAATGCTCTTTAATTATTTTTATGATGGATTATTGCTCTATGATATGACTTAAGACCAAGGTATATTATTTAGAATTTTTGAAAAAACAAAACCCTAGCTTTTATTTTGGAAATTACCGTGAGCATATATGTATGTACCTTGGTGTATGATTTTATATTTGAACATGCAATGACATATTAATGCTCTAGAACCTTGATTACATGTTCTATGATTTATTTAGAATTTTTGAAAACCATATGCTATGATTTTTGAAATGTCCGAGAACTATATGAACATGAATGTTGATGTGTGATTTTTATTTTAATCATGCAATGGTGTATTAATGCTTTAGTATATTGTTTATGTATTGTATGATTTTGTTGGAATTTTTGGAGATCAAATGCTAAATTAAATCAAATAAACCGTGAGCTTCAAGCTCTTGAAGGTGATGATTTAATTAGTTTTGATAAATATTATGATATTATATTGTTGTACTATAGTGTATAAGCATAATATATAATTGTTGGAATTTTTGAAAACCAATTACTACATTTAATCAAAAAAACCGAGAGCTATTGAGCTCCATATGGTGATGATTCAAATGTTTTTGGTTGATGTTGTGATGTTACAATGTTATAATATAATGTTTAATCATGTCATGAATTATTTGGAATTTTTAGAAATTGTTTAATAATTATTTGGTAATTATCTTATAATTACCGAATGCAATTTGAAATTATATATTGATGAATGAATGGTTATGATGGACTATAGGTTATAATTGTGACATATATTAATTTTGGGACATTATACTATGTGTATATCAATTTTGGAAATTTTTGGACAATTATTACTAATTTTGAAAATTACCGAATTATATATATATGTATATATATTAATAATGGCTAACAATATCATATGGATGATATTAATTTTATTCTGGACCATAGTGTATAATAATACACTATATTAATTTAGAATTTTTTTGAAAATCATTTGGTAATTTTATATAATTACCGAGAATATTTCGATTATTATTAAGGATTTTAAATCCTTTTAATTAAGTTTATTAATAAAATATATGTCTAATAATTATTTTAGACATATTTTAATTTTATAAAATTTTATAAACATAGATTACTATGTTTGAGACAAACGTTTATTTTGTAACGCTTTTAAATCGAAAATATACGCTTTAAATATTAAAAGGATTAATAATTATGAAATTATTTATAAGTCCTTTGATTTACGTGATAAATCGAGAAATAGGACTTTACGATTTCAAATCGATCAAATTCGATTTATAAAATAAAATAGAAAGAAATTACTATTTGAAAGTCAAAATTGTCGACTTTATTAACCAATGTCGACTTCGTTGACTTTTAAAGTCCAACGTGCGATTATACGATTGATAAACGCCAAGACGCGTAAGATATACTAATTGAGTATGATACCTCATTAGTAAGAAAAGATTTCATAAATGAAATCCATATATCGAGAACGTGCTTATAATACGCCGAACGTCTAAACCGGAAGGTTAAGGCGATATAATTGAACGATCTCGAAGGACGAGAACAATTCAAATTATATACGATTTGAAAGCGTATTGAATTCATTATGAATTCAGTTCACCTCGATATAAGATATCAAGTTTATCTTAGATTTTGAAAGTCTCGAGACTCGAGCGACGTCTAAAACCTCGCCAGAAAGGTGTGGACGCAAACGCGCGACCGGACACCGACGTGCAAATAAACCTAGGACTCGGTTCTGAGAAACCATAGTCCGGTGGGCTTACTTTTCAAACAAGATGTGACTTATCTTGTTATTCCAAAATGAGTTTATTTAAAATGCTTATTCTACAACCGCTGACAAATGTTTCTTGCATTACACCGCCAATAATATTCTTTGTGTATGGATCCTATCTGTTATGCTCGGGTAGGGGTGTGGCGATGGTTGGAACTATATTATGACAGTTATGTCATTTGTTTGGTCGTAACCTTTTATTAATGTCGGGTCTGTCTTGGGATGATAAATGCCCGGCTAGGATTGGCGTGAAGGTTGGAACTATATGCTATGAACATATGCTTGTGAGAGTGGCTGTGTGTCTTTGACGAGATTACGGCCGGTCATGGCGTCAGAGAAGGAGGCCTCACTCGACGCTTGATCTTTGATATTGTTATGAATGTGACTATGGGATACGGATCATACACACCAAAAAATACTCGGCGGCGATGTTTACTAACCGAAAATGTTTTAGTAAGACAAGGCATTCTCATCTAAAACCCTCGCGACTTACCTTAATATTGGCAACAGTAATTCAATTATTATCAAATGTTTTCGGCATGAGTCCACCGAGTGCAATTTCTTGTACTTAGCCCCGCATGTTTGTTTTAAATGTGCGAGTTGAGCTTCGATGATGGTGATGGGGAAAGTGTTGAGAGTCGGTGTCCTTGACTGCTTTTTTTTTTTTGAATTTGTGGTTTTCACCTGAATGCATATCATCATATATGTATTCACACACTTTCCGCTGCTAAATTCTGAATTCATTTACTTTATGTTTTGGTATGAATTATTAAGGTCCCTCAAGTCATTTATATCATTGGATTGTGGGAGGATAATGCAACATGAATTATTGAGGTCCATGGGACTCTTGTTAAGTCTTTGGGTCCGATGGCTCAACCCTTTGAATCGTTATGACATCATCTTATGTTATGATCAAGCATGCTAGATTATTCTTATTATATCATTATATCATGTTCGAGCATGCTAGTTTATTGTTATTATGCATCTTTATCTTAGCCGTGTAACCCTAAAATACTACTTCTAGTATTAGTAGCCTCAGGTCAAGATCCCGTCCGGAGTGGGGTCGTGACAATAATTTAAATGAGAAAGCTCGATTTTGGTTTGGGAAAGAAGCCCCACCGGACTATGGTTCGTCTTAAATTGAGTCCTAGGTTTGATTGCTCGTCGATGTCCCGGTCGTCGCGTTGGCCCACACCTTTACGTAAGCGAGGGTTTAGTACGTCGCTCACGTTTTCGAGACTTTCAAAGTCTAAGATGAACTTCGATATTCTATATCGATATAAACTGAATTCCTTAACGAATTCAATACGCTTTTCAATTACGTATTTCAATTGAATAGCTCTCGTCCTTCGAGATACTTTCAACTATTTCGTTTTAACCTTTCCGGTTTAAACGTTCAACGTATTCATACGTTTCTCGATATAAGGATTTCATTTATGAAATATTTTCTTACTAAAGAGGTATCTTACCTAATTAGTACGTCTTACGCGTATTAGCGTATTTATCGAACGTATTTTCGTGTGTTTTGACTTTAAAAGTCAACAAAGTCAACAAAGTCAACAATTTTGACTATTCAAATAGTAATTTCTTACTAGTTCGTAATATAAATCGATTTTCAATCGATTTCTTTAAAGTAAGTCCTAATTCTCGATTTGTCATGTAAATCGAAGGATTTTATTAATATTTTCTCAAATATTAATCTTTTAAATCCTTAAACCATATATTTTCGTTTATAACGTTATTAAATATAACGTTTCGTCTCAAACATAGTAATCTATGTTTATAAATTTTTATAAAAACCAAATATGTCCAAAATAATATTTAAACATATAATATATTATTAAACTTGATTAAAAAGGATTTAAAAATCCTTATAAGTATTTAAATGCTCACGGTAATTTCAATAAATTACCAAATGGTTTTCAAATTTTTTTCTAATTTCATATAGTGTATTGTTATACACTATGGTCATTAATATGTATTAATATCATCCAAATGATATTCGATTATCACTATTTTATTTTATTAAGGTCTCGGTAATTTCAAATAATTATGGAATAATTGTCCAAAAATTCCCAAAATTTTTATACACTTAGAAAAATGTCCCAACATTAATATATGTCACAATTATAACCTATAGTCCATCATAAAAAATTATTCATCAATGTATTTATCCTTTAAGCTCACGGTAATTACTAAATAATTGCCAAACAATTTCATAAAAATTCCAACAAATCATATCAAGCTCAAACATTATAGTATAACAATATAACATCATAACATTAACCAAAACTATTTGAATCATCACCTTATGGAGCATAGATGCTCACGGCTTTTTTGATTCTTATAGGTTTTTGGTTTTCAAAAATTCTAACAATTATACACTATGCTTATACACTATAATACAACAATATAACATTATAAAATTCATCAAAAACCATTTAAATCATCACCTTCTTGAGCTAGGGCTCACGGTTTATTTGATTAAAATTGGTTTTTGGTCTCCAAAAATTCCAACAAAATCATGTAACACATAATCAATATACTAAAGTATTAATATACATTGCATGTTCAAAATAAAAATCACAAACCAACATATATCATTATATAGCTCACGGTATTTTTCAAGAAAATATGCATTTAATTTTCAAAATTTCTAATAAATTCATAGAACATATAATCAAGGTCCTAGAGCATTAATATGTTATTGCATGTTTAAAATAAAAATTATACACCAAGGTACATAATTATAATGCTCACGGTATTTAATAAAAATAGGCATAGGATTTTCCAAAAATTCTAAATAAATTACTATGGACTTAAAACATATCATAGATCAATAATACATCCTTAAAAATATTTTAAAACAATCGGTCCTTACATAAAAAAATTTCATACATTTTCAAAAATAATTTTAAATAGGATCTAAGGTTCAAACATCATATATATAGGTTAAATCCTTTCAAATATTTCATATGCAATATCATATGTCCATCTAAACATATATTTTCATATTTTTGAAAATAAAATCATCAAGAACATACACATACACAATATCTCATATATAAGAACATTAAAAACATATATACACACATAAGACATATCTCGATTTTTCTTGATCAAAGGAGGATAAAAATCGAAGCTATGGCCTTGCATTTACCTTTGGAATGGTATAGATTCACAAGAACAATGCTAGGGTAGCAAACCTTGGGTGAATGGAGAAGAAGAAGAGAAGAAAATTTTGAGAGAAGAGGAGAGGGATGCTCTTGATTTTTTTTCAGTAAAATGGGAGAGGGAGAGAGTTTAGAGTGTTCCAAAATAATTTGGGAGGTGTATAATGAGTGAAAATGAGGGGAAGTGTGAAGAATGAGAAGAGTCCCCCCCTATTTTACTCTCTCTCTCACTCGGCCATTACACACACAATTGGATAAAATATTGCAGCCATTTAGGAGTAGGTTTAGTGATCATTTGCTAGGCTAAAAAGGGGCTCCATGCATTGGGCAATCAAAAAGATAGAAATCATGCTTAATGGGATAAGCATGGCCGACGGCTAGGGGGGGTTTAAGGGTGGATTTTTATTTTATTTGATCCTTAATACAATATACTAATCAAGATATAAATCATAGATATATAATACATGTCAATTAAATAATTAAAACATCACATAGCAATATATACAAAATTAACGTGAAAATAGGGCTAAAAATATAACTCACGCCAATTATAAATTGTCAAGTCATTTTCGTGCCAAGTATACTCATATATATCATAACATATAGTTTAGATAATAAATAATAGCATAGGATAATTTAATGGTATAATTTTATGTGAGAAAACCCTAATTTATGAAACTAGGGTTTTGAAATTAACAAATATACTCTATCGAGTTCTCATAGCTTTAATATTTATTTTAATGCTTAATAATACTGTAATTATATAAAATAATAATAGGAAATTAATTATAATAATTTTCGGATCATTAAACCCATTTTTCAAAACGTCTCTAGACGTTGACGTTCAAAACGTCTCAAAACGTTCAAAATCGACTCATCTCAAAATGGTCGTAGTAAGTTCGTACTTACTTTATAAATAATATTCCATTAATATAGGAATTAATACGGAAATTAATTCCAAGCTTCGCTGCTTATAAAATTTCATAAAATACTGACGTTTGGTACGCAATCGACGTTAAAAATAATACTGTCAAACCACTTCGTATTATTCTATTCCTTAATTCACAATCCTTAGTGAATATAAAAAAGGAATTCGTTATTACGATACTGAATCGAAATCAATATTCGATGTTATACAAAAAATAGTATACGGCAAAACCCTAATTTACGGGTTTAAAATAACGTAATTGGACGTTCGTTCCTTTGGAATATTACAACGTCATTCGGTAATGGGAAGTAGGCCTCCTCCCCAATACCATGGCCGGCCTACATTTGCAAGCTCACAGCTATAACCTGAGCACAGTATAATATATTTTCTCACAGTAGATGTAAATCGTCATTATACCCACAAAGTGTGGTAAAACATTCATTTTTCCACTTATTCATAATGTGTTGATTGAAAATACTCTCATAAAATCAATCATTTCGAAACATAACCTTACTTTATTCAAAATAATAATTTGTAAAACATTACCCACCTCAAACGTTTACTCCACAACGTTAGGTTCTTCGATTCTTCACGTCTACCGCCCTTGGTTGTTCCTTGTAAAAAATAAGATTATTATTGAATTTAGCAACCCTTCCTTATTCATTTAACTACTTATCAATAGTTTATCGATTAACAAACGAAAGCGTCTTATTAACAACCAATTCTACCGAAAATTCGGCAGAGTAACGTTTATAATATGTATAGCCCAAATACACCAAACTCATCCAATTTCATCCCAAACTCCCCAATATCATCACCATATACTTAAATATGCATTTAGGAATTTAAAACAAACTTAAACTCATTCATTTCCACTTTAATCGCCTAAGGTCCTTCAACTTCGTATTTAGAAAATTTCAAGAGTTTTATACTCTAAATTCCATTTAACATCACATTTCTTATAATTATATTCATTTAGTATCAATGATCATTAATCCATGATCCATTTAAATTTTAACCAAATTTCACTACATAAAATCATAACTTAATACTAAACTTTAATTTTCTAATTTTCATACCTTATGTCCATAAATTCTTATAAATTCAAATCAAGCATTATTTTTATCATAGATCTCAAATATCATATCAAATACATCAAATAAAATCAAGAAATCAAAGTTCAAGACAACCCCTTCATTTTCGAAAATTAGGGTTTTATTCCATGCATTATTTATATCCCATAAGTTCAAGACAACCCCTTCATGAACACATGAATTAAATTCCCATAAATTCATTCCATGCATTATTTATATCCCTAAGCATGATTATCATGTCAAATGGATCAAATAAAATCAAAATCATTAAGTTCATATCACATGAGATTTTCGAAATTTTAGGGTTTTTAATAAACATGATTTAACTTTTAATTTCTTTGATCACATGATGTTTATATCCAATTCTAAACATATATCTAAGCTCAATTCAATTAACTTATAACATATAATTCATATACTAAAAATTAGGGTTCTTGTTCTAAACTTTAATTTATCAACTTTGTAAAATAAAAGAATTAAAACCATAGAACATGTTAATTATGCATAATAAGCATACTTAAATCAATAAACATAACAAAAATTAAACAAATCACCCATAATCCACACTTCATAATTTTCGAAAATTATAAGATTATAGAACTTCATATATATCAATTTAAATCATAAAAACCTAGGTTAAATCAAGTATTTACCTTGTTTGGAGTAATATTACACTAATTTCCCACTTAGTTATGGATTAAAATTGAAAATAAAATTTTTATATGTGTGAGTGTGTGTGACCGAAAATGGAGGGAGTTTGAGGTTGGGGATGATATAATTCATGTATTATAGTTCTAGATGTTGAATTTGAATTTAATGAGCATTTATTTAAAATTTCAAAATAATTAAACACTAAATTCAAGAATATTATAATTTTACCTCTAACTTGCTAATTCCATACCTTAGTATAATTTAATTAATAGGATTATATCTCTAATAAATTATAAAATCTAATACGACTTATATTCATAATTTAATTTAAATTCATATAGCATAGTTTAAATATTTTATATGTTGAAATTCAATTATTTATTATAATACTTCTAAATTTTCGAGAATTTGCATAAATAAATTCTTTTATCACTAATTATTGCTAAATAAATTTATTCAAGAAAATTAATAACTTGAATAATAATTCATCTCATTTTATAAGGAAATTAACATGCAAAAATAATTAATGCATTTACTAGCACAATTTCTATTTAATAGCATTTTTCATTTGAACATACCTTAATAATTCACATAATTCACTTTTTATTGCAAATAAACTCATTTCTAATAAATCTCTACATTTTCCAATCTCATATATTCAAATCTTAAATTAATTGGATTCTTACCGATTAATATTTCATTATATTGAATTTTATAAATTCTTAGGGCTTAAATAGCTTTTAAGCCCTTAATTATACCTAATTAAGCTTTAATAATTACTATAAGATTTTCGGGTTACTACATTCCCTCCCCCTTAAAGAAATTTCATCCCCGAAATTTAGTACCATGTTAAACAAGTCGGGGTATTTCTCCTTCATCTGTTCTTCTAGTTCCCACGTCACTTCTTCTGGACCGTGATGTTTCCACATAATTTTTACTAAAGGAATAATCTTATTCCTTAACTTTTGCTCCTTCCGGTCCAGAATGCATTCGGGTCTTTCTTCATAGCTCAAATCAGTATCGGGAACTATTTCATCATAATGAAGGATATGTGTTGGGTCATACACGTATTTTCTGAGTTGGGAGACATGGAAAACATCATGTACGTTAGCGAAGTTAGGCGGCAACGCTAACCTATAAGCTACAGGCCCGATCTATTCCAATATCTCGTAAGGCCCAAGAAATCTTGGTTTGAGTTTCCCTTTTATTCCAAAACGATGAACTCCTTTGGTTGGGGAGACTTTGAGAAAAACTTTGTCTCCTATCTCAAATTTCAATTCCGTATGACGATTATCAGCGTAGGACTTTTGTCTATCTTGAGCTTCTTTCATTCTTTGTCTTCCGTCGTACAATTTGGACCATTTCTTCGATTGCCTCAGGGCCAAGAATCTTTCGTTCTCCCACTTCATCCGTAATACCCGCCTTTTTAAGCTTCGCATTTTGCATGGCGCGTTTTTCGAGAAAAGGTCGAAAGGTTGACTTTTGTTTTTGATGCGACCGTCACGAAACCTCGAGCGTTCTTGAAGAGTGTCTTATGACTAATTCATAGACACTAAGTATGCGTGTTTTCGACCACCCATGAAGGTTTGGCACTCGGGAAGTTATCAAAACCGGACTTTTCATTGGTCTTTAAAAGCATATCTTGTTTATAGTCATTGTGTCCGTATTTTATTTCGTGTCCATGGGTACCAAGTTTGCTAAATTTGGAGTCCGTTTGCAAAAGTTACGCTTTTTGCGTTTTCGAAAAAGGGTCATTATGCAAGAAATGCAAGAATTTCTAATTTTCCTATAAATAGGAGGCTAGGGCCTTCATTTTCAACGCTCATTTCCTTCGCTCTCCGTGTTTACGGAAGAGCCGAGCAGCTCCTGTGCACGCCGCGGAAGCACTGGAGGAGTGGGGATCGAGCCGGGAGGCTCAATGGCGGCGCCATTGGCTGCCGCCGAGCCACCACCGCCGATCAACCACCCCGGGCAGCCCGTTTTCGGTTTTGTCCTTTTCTTGTTTTGATTCCGCTTTTAGTAGATCGTATAGCATAGAACTCGGGTTTCTAAAGGACGAGGCGGGGGAAAACGGCCGAGGTCACCGACGGCCAAAGCCGCCGCCGCCGCCGATTTGGTGGCTGTTGTCGCCGCTTGCGGCCGACGGCCCACCTTTTGCCACGGGTCCTTTAGGTTTTGAGTTCGGCTATGCATTCTACTAAAGTACCGATTCCGCTTTTTCTTTTTCGCGCTTCGCATGTCGGGATGTTTTCCGTTGCTTCGAGTTTTCTAAAGGAAGACATGCCGGGTTATCCATTTTCAACGCCGCTTGTCATTCCATGTTCGTCGTTATGCATATTGCTTATGTTTCCATTTTCATGCATCGATTTTGGATGGTTTATCCTAGATCTGAGGATAGGCATCGATTTTTGAAGCTTCTTCGCTGCTAAGATTTGAGTCAACTTGCATGCATGCATATTTTGAAGGTACCCTATTATAGGTCTTGATGTCCTGAATATATTTCCCTTCTGCATCGAGTTGATTTGAAAACCCGGAGAGTGCCAAATGTGGGTTCGTAAAGTCGAAAACCCTAATTTTGCTACGATCGTCGTTTGATCACGTTGTTGCTTTGCTTTGTGGGAAGTGACCCCAAAAGTTGTTCCGCCTTGTTACTGTGTACCTACCAAAGGCGATCGGTGAAGTCATCGGATCCGTAGATATCTCTCGGTTGACGTTTTAAATGCATTCGAGTTGGGTTATATATGCTTATTTTGAGTTATTTACTCGATATTTCAAAATAAAACATGTACGCCAGAAATGTTTTGTGAAATTATTATCGTTCTCCGATCCAAGATATGGTTCTATCATGGTTGTGCACGGATCTCTATTCGTGGGTTGATCACCATCTCGAGTATTGATCATAAGGGATAGACCCCAACACGTGGTTATGGTTCGAAGGGATAGACCCCTAAGTCCACACGGAAAAGGTAATGAGGTGGTTATGGTTCGATGGGATTTGACCGTAGTCCACACCGAGTTAGCCGTTGGATACGCCCGCGTGGGCCGACCGGATATGTTCGGGCCGAATGAATGTCATGTGACGGGTGGCAGGATACGCCCGAGCCGTGGTTCATGGTTCTATGATGGGAGTAAATGAATAACGGATCGTATCGAAAATGAAAAATCTATTTTGCTTACTTAGAAGTGGATTTACGTTTTAAAACCTTCTAAGGTAAGTGCTCTAAACACGGCTTCATGATTCTTTTGATTTATGATAAAACCCCAGCTGAGTGCGCTAGTACTCACCCCAAACTCTTTTTCAAATCTTTTCACAGATGGAGGAGGGCTGGACGGGCGACGCTGAGGGGTGGAGCTGCGGGTTCTTCATGCTATGCTTCCGCGATGTTGTGTTATATACGTACTCTGATAACTATGTATTCTTGTCCCTTATTTGCTTTCTGATTGGGAACAAGATTTGTTATGTTATTCTGCTGTGAGTCTCGATACGAGCATGCTATGTGGTTGACCGGTCTAGTTGACAGGATGTAATGCTATTTTGCCTTCTTGCATTACTTATAATAAACCGAGATCATGTTTTTCTGAGGTTATGTTATCGATATTATTCTGTTGGTGGATTGTTTGTGCACCCTCCCTTCGTGATATGTCCTAGTTATAGAGGAGATGTCGCCCGATTTCATGGTCACATCTTCTTATCATGTATGTTATATGTATCCCCTTCTTCCCCGCTTAACCCCACCCCTAATCACACCCCGCATCCGTGCCTTCCTGAATTGGGGCGTGATGATTGGTATCGTCGAGCAACGATCTTTGTTTTGACATCTAGCTTTGTTATCGATACCGACTTGGTATCGAGCGATGTTCTCGCCCCGACATCTATCTTTGTTATTTGATATCAAAGCAGTTTGTTTGCTTTATATCATGTGCGTTCTTGAAATTGAGTGTTTAGAACTTGTTCTTCTAAACTGTTTATCGTGTCTGACTACCCTCACCACCGTCAGTCCGCCTCCTTTAAAAAGGGGATGAGGTATGTGTTTATTTGCTGATGCTTTATGTGGCTATGTGATGCTTGATGTGATCTTGGTTTCATGTGTTTTGGCCTGGTAAGAGTTTACGCGATGTAAACGTGATATGGATGAGGTATGGTTGAATGGTGATGTGGATGTGGAAGTGATTGTTGATGGAACAAAAAGGGGCCTGTGTGGCTGTGATGTGAAAATCGTTTATATGATATGATGTGATTAATGTGATCACGTATGGTTGATGTAAGTCTATGTGTTTACATAGCAATATATTGTTGATTGAAAATCTTGTTTATTTTGATAAACGAGTGCTTGTAAGTGAATCCTGTATTTGCTTACGTGATTATATTGATATTGATATTGATATGTGTTGAAATGAACATGTGTATGAGACATGATTACCCAGATGACTGGGATGGTAAAGGAAACGTGAATATTTGTTGTTGTTTTATGATGAACTAACATGTAGGTTTATGGATATTCAAATGGCCCGCATAACGTTGGTTAAGATCTCACGAGAATCGGATGAGCATATCCGTAAATTCGTGGAATGTACCCGGATTATTCATGAGCCATTGGGAGTATTTCTGGGAAGATTTGTTGGGTTATGGAGAAAGGTTAGAGACAGTGGGAAAGTGTCAGAATACGAGGCCTACTATCGGATGACTGAAAGGCTACCGACGGATGGCAACCGTGGGCGAAAGCAAGGACATGTGTTGTTCGGACGGGATCCTATCACGAGGCACCTTACCTTGACTTTACCGAGTTCGCCGCCGAGTATGGAGACAAAGGATGCATCACCGAGGTATACCATCCGAGGAGGATGTGGTTGCGAGACACCCTCGAGGACCGATCCAGATCGATGATAGGGATGATGTTCCCAAGAGCCATTGGGAGAACAACCATCAATCGAGCGATCGCCGATGCATCGAGATACACCGCCACTACACCTCCATCGACGATCCTTACCTTCCGGAGGACCCGAATGACTTTGAGGCGAGAACTTCCGGGACGAGAGGTATTGTCCGTCCGGCTGCTGGCAACGGAAGCCGTGATCGGGATCTTCATGCCACCGAACCGCGCGGCCCCGCATCCAGGAAGACGACTACGAGGAAGAAGAGGAGGACCCAGATGAGAACGAGGAGGATAGTGAGGATTCGGAGGACCCGTGATCGAGATAGCCGGCGACTCGACGAGATCGGGCACATTGAGGAAGAAGGCAAGCGCCGAGACGAGGACTCGAGCACGCTTTCACCGATACTCGTGCAATCGAGCACGGCTTGATGGGATCATACCCAAGAGAGGCTTGCTTCCATGCAGATCGCTCAAGCGGCACCAATTCAAGCCCCGATTGGAAGGAAAGGAAGATGAGGAGAGATGAATGGAACCGCCGGGACGGCGGGGAATAGTAGACGGATATGGAGGATGTGGATCTAGGTAGTCGGTGTGTATAAAGGATACCGCAGAAGTCTCGCTAGAAGCATGGATGAGCGGCATCTTTGTGAAGGACCGAGTCGATTCTTTTGCTCACATCTGACCTTTTTGACTGACATACCTTGATCTTGTATTTTGACAGTCCTTCATGGACACTGAATATTACTGATACTAACGCTGTCTATGACAGGATGTTTATGTTTTGATGCTTATATGTGATATGAGCTATGCCATGATGATATATGATCTATGTGATGTGTGATGATGATGTTATGTGAAATGCATAACGATGATATGTTGACAGGATTGCATGATTATATGTGATCGTGCGTGATATGTGATATATGTGATGATATGTGATATGGGTGATGATATATGTTATGCGATGATACCCGGTTATCTATGAGAAAGCGTTTCTAATGTTTCAAACGTCGGTACAGAATGCCGAGAACAAGGAACCAGAGGAACAATAATGTGGAAGAAGCCCAGGAACCACCTTTGGTTCAGCGGCATGCGATCGAGAGTTTTCGCAGGCAGAATCCCCCTACATTCGACGGTCTCGGCGAACCGATCGACGCTGAGAACTGGATACGATCCACCGAAAGGATCTTCGAATACATCGGCTGCGAAGAAGCAGAAAAGCTGAATTGCGCGATCTTTCAGCTAACCGATGAGGCCGACCGTGGGAACCGTGAGAAGGACTCTAACACCGTGGCAAATGGGCAAGGTATACGTGGGAAGATTTCAAGGAAGAACTCATGGAAAGTACGTGCTCGGGCGTTTACAGCGAGAGAAGGCAAACGAGTTCGGAATCTTCGTCGAGGAAGGGACGGTCACCGAGCACGATCGCCGCTCAATAAATCCGTCACGTTATGCTACGCACTGGTTGGCACCGAGGTCGCCAGGCGCATGTGTTCGAGAGAGGACTCACCGAGATCGAATTTCGCTCGTCGGCCGGGGAGATCGACGTATGCGCGCCCTTGAACCGGCATTAAACATTGAGTCAATGTTGCCCCGGAGAGAACAATGCCACCGGACAGCCATCCGACGGAGGAAGAGGTAAGAGGAAATGGGAAGATCGAGGAAAGGCAATCAGTGTTCCAAGGAACCAGAAGCGGTCGATGATTCCAAGGAATCAAGGCATTCAAGAGAGAAAGGCAACCTTGGGAAGGAATTTCCAACCCATGCGCAGGAGTGGAAAACCTTGGTGCGTAAATGCCAAAGGAATCATTTCGCGAGTGCGTGCAAGGTAGCACCGAGTGCTATCGTTGTAAGAAGTCGGACATTACGCCGAGATTGTCCGTTAGGAGGGCCAAGAAGGTACCGCCAAGAAGGCAAAGATCCAGCCCGCAGAGGCGTAATCATGCTCGCCGAGGACAAACAACGGAGCAGGAGGTCACCCTAGGCCAAGAAACCAAAGGCCACCGCAGCAAGCAAGGGTGTACGCCTTGAATCGCCACGAGCACTCAAGCTCCCTGAAATCTTGCAGTATAATCCATATGAGTGATATACCCGCCGCTTTGTTTGATCTGAGCCTCACATTCTTTCGCTTCGAGAATCGCGTGTGAGAGGTTGGGTTTGGTACCCAAGAAATCACAGTAGTACTCGAAATTAGCATCCCGTCGGAAGTGCTAAAGGCAAAAGAGATATGCCGTAACCGTGAAGTAGAAATCGGAGCGAAGGTCTTTGTCAATTTGCATGTCATCGAATGGAAGATTTCGATGTCATCTTTCGCATGGATTGGTTGGAAAAGCACATGGCAACTATACGTTGTCTCGAGAGAAGTTGCTTTTCGAACAGCCGAAGGAGTGGAAGTTTGTTTCACGGCATAAGGATGGGTGTTTGCGTTAATGATCTCAACATCAAGGCGGTGAGGATGATCAGAAGGAAGTCTGTCAAACTTTCTTGGTAAGTTTGACAGCACGATGAACAGCATAACAGATTGCAAGAGGAGCAATGGTGTGTGAATATCCGGATGTGTTTCCGAGGACTTGCAGTTTACCACCGACAGACAAGTGGAATTCACTATTGATTTGGAACCAGGAGCAGCACCAGTATCAAAGGCACCATATAGAATGGCACCTAAAGAATTGCAAGAACTGAAAGCGCAGTTGCAGGAGCTGTTGGATCTAGGTTTTATCCGACCTAGCGTGTCGCCGTGGGGAGCGCCAGTTCTGTTCGTCAAGAAGAAGGATGGGTCAATGCGGATGTGCATTGACTACAGAGAGCTGAATAAGCTGACGATCAAGAACAGATATCCTCTTCCAAGGATCGACGATCTTTTTGACCAGCTCAAGGGAGCGAGTGTCTTCTCTAAGATCGATTTGAGGTCAGGCTACCATCAGCTGAAGATCAGGAAGGAGGACGTTATAAGACCGCGTTCAGACGAGGTATGGGCACTACGAGTTCATCGTGATGCCGTTTGGTTTGACCAATGCGCCCCGAGCCTTCATGGATCGATGAATCGAGTTTTCCATCGATGTCTGGATAGTTTCGTCTTGGTTTTATCGATGATATTCTCATCTATTCCAAGAATGCGAGTTGCATAGAGAACACCTCCGCACTGCTCGGAAACATTACGGCAGAGAGGTTGTATGCCAAGTATAGCAAGTGCGAAGTTTTGGCTCAAAGAAGTGATGTTCCTTGGACATATCGTGTCGAAGAAGGAATCAAAGTCGACCCAGTGAAGGTTGAAGCAGAAGTAATCGGAAGGTTCCACTAATGCCAATGAGGTTCAAGCTTTCTAGGCTTGGCGGATATTATAGACGTTTCATCAAGGGTTTTCGAAGTTGGCAAGGCCGATGACGCAACACCGTGAAAGGAATCAAGTTTTCATGGTCCAAGCTTGTGAAGCAAGTTTCAAGAGTTAAAGAAGAAGCTAACAACCGCCCGGTGTTAGCCGTGCCGGAAGGGAACGATGGGTTTGTGGTCTACACCGATGCATCCAAACTTGGTTTGGGTTGCGTTCTCATGCAGAACGGGAAGGTTATAGCTTACGCGTCTCGTCAGTTGAAACCGCACGAGTTGAGCTACCCAACTCACGATCTGGAGTTAGCGGCAGTCGTTCATGCGTTGAAGATTTGGAGGCACTATCTCTATGGAGTTAAGTGTGAAATCTTCACGGATCACAAGAGCCTCAAGTATTTCTTTGAACAAAAAGAGCTGAACATGAGGCAAAGGAGATGGCTAGAGTTGGTGAAGGATTATGATTGCTCTATCAGTTATCACCCGGGAAAAGCCAATGTCGTAGCAGATGCTCTTAGTCGCAAGTCGAGAGCGAAGTTGGGATATCTTCTTACGCAAGAGAAAGAGCTTATTCGAGATTTCGAGAAGCTCAGCCTGGAAGTGATTCATCCGCCGGAATCAGTGCAAGGATTCATCGCAGCTTTGACAGCTGAACCGGATTTGAGAGAAGCCATCGTGAGTGCGCAGCGAGGAGACGAATTCCTGGAGAAGATGCGTTTGAAAGCAAGGCTAGAAGATAGCAAGGGTTTCACGGAAGCGAAAGACAACGCGCTACTATTCCGAGGAAGGTTATGTGTGCCACTCAATAGGGAATTGAGAGATAAAATCATGAGTGAAGCTCATGAGGCACCGTATACAGCTCATCCAGGAAGCACCAAAATGTACAGAGACCTTAAGAGGAACTTTTGGTGGGAAGGGATGAAAAAGGATGTAGGCGTTTGTGGAACGTTGTTTGGCTTGTCGCAAGTGAAAGTCGTACACCAACGTCCGTCAGATTGTTGCAACCGCTACCAATCCCGTAATGGAAATGGGATCATGTCGGTATGGATTTTGTGGTGAGTTTTCCAAGGTCAGCGAGAGGAAACACCGCTATATGGGTTGTCGTCGATAGACTGACGAAGTCAGCTCATTTCTTACCGATTCGGATGACGTACGGGTTAGATAAGCTCGCTCAGCTTTACGTCAAGGAAATCGTACGGTTACATGGTGTGCCGGTATCGATTACGTCAGATCGTGACCCGAGGTTCACGTCAAGGTTTTGGAGGAGTCTGCAGGAAGCCATGGGGACCAAGCTGAATCTTAGTACGGCATTCCATCCTCAAACGGACGGTCAGTCGGAAAGAACGATTCAGGTTTTGGAAGACATGTTGCGAGCAGTCGTGGCCGACAGAGGAGGAAATTGGGAAGAGATACTACCTTTGGTAGAGTTTGCCTATAACAACAGTTATCAGGCCACCATAGGAATGGCTCCCTATGAAGCGTTGTACGGAAGGAAGTGTCGATCGCCACTTTATTGGGATGAAGTGGGCGAGAGGAAGATGTTAGGACCAGAGATGGTTCAACAGACGGTCGAGGTTATCGATCAGATCAAGCGAAGGATCAAGGAAGCTCAGGACAGGCAGAAGTCCTATGCGGACAAGCGTCGTCTGGATCTTGATTCATGATCGGAGATCGCGTTTTCATAAGGTTTCCCGATGAGAGAGTCGCTCGCTTTGGGAAACGAGGTGTTACGACCGAGGTTCGCTGGACCTTCAAGTTCTTGAAAGGATAGGCCCGCTGCCTATAGGTTAGCTTTGCCGCCCAAAGACGGAGATGTTCATGACGTGTTTCACGTTTCTCAGCTGAGAAAGTACGTGTTCGACCCAAAACACGTGATCAAGCATGATCAAGTGGTTCTTGCTCAGGATCTGAGTTACGAGGAAAGGCCAGTGGCTATCTTGGAACGAGAAGTCAAGGAATTGAGGAACAAGCAGATTCCGTTGGTGAAGGTGTTGTGGAATCACCACGGAGAGGAAGAAGCTACGTGGGAGTTGGAAGACAAGTTCAGGGCTCAGTACCCTGAGTTGTTTTCTCCACGTGTTTGAAATTTCGAGGACGAAATTTTTATAAGGAGGGAGGGATGTAATACCCCGCCTTTTTAAGCTTCTGTTTTGCATGGCACGTTTTTCGAGAAAAGGTCAAAAGGTTGACTTTTGTTTCGGTGATGCGACCGTCACGAAACCTCGAGGCTATGAAGAGTGTCTTATGACGAATTCATAGACACTAAGTATGCAGTTTTCGACCACCCATGAAGGTTTGGCACCGGGAAGTTATCGAAAAACCGGACTTTTCATTGGTCTTTAAAAGCATATCTTGTTTATAGTCATTGTGTCCGTATTTTATTTCGTGTCCATGGGTACCAAGTTTGCTAAATTTGAGTCCGTTTGCAAAGTTGCGTCGCTTTTGTTTTGAAAAAGGGTCATTATGCATGAAGAACAAGCATTCGAATTTTCCTATAAATAGGAGGCTAGGGCCTTCATTTTCAACGCTCATTTCCTTCGCCTCTCCGTGTTTACGGAAGAGCCGAGCAGCTCAGTGCACGTCTGAAGGCAGCTGGAGGAGTGGGGATCGAGCAGGGAGGCTCGGGCTGGCGGCGCCATTCGCCGCCGAGCCACCACCGCCGATCAACCACCCCCCGGGCAGCCCGTTTTTCGGTTTTTGTCCTTTTCTTGTTTTGATTCCGCCTTTTAGTAGATCGTATAGCATAGAACTCGGGTTTCTAAAGGGACGAGGCGGGAAAACGGCCGAGGCCTACCGATTGCTAAAAGCCGCCGCCCATTGCCGCCGATTTGGTGGCTGTTGGCCGCCGTTTGGTGGCCGACGGCCCACCTTTTGGCTACGGGTCCTTTAGGTTTTGAGTTCCGGGCTATGCATTCTACTAAAGTACCGATTCCGTTTTTCTGTTTTTCGCGTTTTCGCATGTCGGATGTTTTCCGTTGCTTGAGTTTTCTAAAGGAAGACATGCGGGTTATCCATTTTCAACGCCGTTTGTCATTCCATGTTCGTCGTTATGCATATTGCTTATGTTTCCATTTTCATGCATCGATTTTGGATGGTTTATCTAGATCCGAGGATAGACATCGATTTTGAAGCTTCTTCACCGCTAAGATTTGAGTCAACTTGCATGCATGCATATTTTGAAGGTACCCTATTATAGGTCTTGATGTCCCGAATATATTTCCTTCGCATCGAGTTGATTTGAAAACCCGGAGAGTGCCAAATGTGGGTTCGTAAAGTCGAAACCCTAATTTTGCTACGATCGTCGTTTGATCACGTTGTTGCTTTGCTTTGTGGAAGTGACCCCAAAAGTTGTTCCGCCTTGTTACCGTGTACCTACCAAAGCGATCGGTGAAGTCATCGGATCCGTAGATATCTCTCGGTTGACGTTTCGATCTGCTCAGTTGGGTTATATATGCTTATTTTGAGTTATTTACTCGATATTTCAAAATAAAACATGTACGCCGTAAAATGTTTTGTGAAATTATTATCGTTCTCCGATCCAAGATATGGTTCTATCATGGTTGTGCACGGATCTCTATTCGTGGGTTGATCACCATCTCGAGTATTGATCATAAGGGATAGACCCCGAACACGTGGTTATGGTTACGAGGGGATAGACCCGGAAGTCCACGGAAAAGGTAATGAGGTGGTTATGGTTCGATGGGGATTTGAATCAAGTCCACACCGAGTTAGCCTACCGGATACGTTCGGGCGTAATGATCGGATATGTTAGGGCGAATGAATGTCATGTGATGGGTCATTTGGCGGGATACGCCCGAGCCGTGGTTCATGGTTCTATGATGGGAGTAACAAAGAATAACGGATCGGTATCGAAAATGAAAATCTATTTTGCTTACTTAGAAGTGGATTTACGCTTTAAAACCTTCTAAGGTAAGTGCTCTAAACACGGCTTCATGATTCTTTTGATTTATGATAAAACCCCGGTGAGTGCGCTAGTACTCACCCCAAACTCTTTTTCAAATCTTTTCACGGATGGAGAGGGTTTGACGGGCGACGACCGAGGGGTGGAGTGCGGGTTCTTCATGCTATGCTTCCGATGTTGTGTTATATACGCACTCGATAACTATGTATTCTTGTCCCTTATTTGCTTTACGATTGGGAACAAGATTTGTTATGTTATTCTCACGTGAGTCTCGACACGAGCATGCTATGTGGTTGACCGGTCTAGTTGAGTGATGTAATGCTATTTTGCCTTCTTGCATTACTTATAATAAACCGAGATCATGTTTTTCCGAGGTTATGTTATCGATATTATTACATTGGTGGATTGTTTGTGCACCCTCCCTTCGTGATATGTCCTAGTTATAGAGGAGATCTCGCCCGATTTCATGGTCACATCTTCTTATCATGTATGTTATATGTATCCCCTTCTTCCCCGCTTCTTAACCCCCACCCCTAATCACCCGGCATCCGTGCCTTCCTGAATTGGGGCGTGACATCATCCCAATCTGTAGGTGATCGCATTTCTTGCCATAAAGTGCTTCATAGGGAGCCATGCCGATTGTAGCTTGATAGCGTTGTTGTAAGCAAATTCAATCAATGGTAGAACTTGTTCCATTGATTTCTCGATCGAGCACCACCGTTCGAGCATATCTTCTAACGTCTGAATCTTTCTTTCGGTCTGACCATCTGTTTGGGGATGACAAGCGGTACTAAAATTTAATCGAGTACCAAATTCTTTTTGAAACGTAGTCCAAAATCGAGAAGTAAATTTTGGATCACGATCCGAAATAATTGAGATCGGCACTCCATGTAGACGAACGATTTCCCGAACATAAATCTGTGTCAACTTATCCGCTCCATACGTTATCGGAATTGGAATGAAATGAGCACTCTTAGTTAAACGATCAATGATTACCCAGATAGCAGTATTTCCTCGTCTTGAATTGGGTAATCCCGTTACGAAATCCATCGCGATATGATCCCATTTCCATTCGGGCATTTCCAAAGGCTGTAATTTTCCGTACGGTCTTTGATGTAAGGCTTTTACTTGTTGGCATGCTAGAGACTGTTCAACGTAGGATACAATGTCTTGTTTCATTCCTGACCACACGAACTTCTGTTTGAGATCTTGATACATTTTTGTGCTTCCAGGATGTGCAGCATAGGGAACATTATGAGTTTCACTCATAATTTTGTCTTTCAATTTGTTGTCATTAGGTACACAGATTCGGTTGTCGAACATAATTGCATTGTCTCCTGCTTCGCGATATTCCGGAAGATTCCCTTTTCTGATTTTGGTTCGTAATGCTTCGAGTTGATCGTCTCGTCTTTGTGCTTCAATTATTCGAGCTCTCAAATCTGGAAGCACCACCAATGCTGCAACAATTCCTTGTATATTCTGAGGAGGCGATACGATCTCCAGCTTCATTCTTTCAAACTCTTTTAGAAATTCTTCTTGATTTGTAAAAAGAGTTCCTATTTTTTCCTGATTTTTCCTACTTAAAGCGTCAACGACGACATTAGCTTTTCCTGGGTGATATTTGATTTCGCAATCGTAATCTTTGACCAGCTCGAGCTATCTTCGTTGCCGCATATTCAAATCTTTTTGTTCAAAGAAATACTTCAAACTTTTGTGATCCGTGAAAATCTCACATCTTGATCCGTATAAATAATGTCTCCAAATTTTCAATGCGTGAACCACCGCTGCGAGTTCCAGATCGTGAGTGGGATAATTGTGATACGATCCTCGCTGGTACGAAGGATCTATCAGCACGCGAACGGAAGAATGAACAAGATGGAATATCCCAAAACCTCTCGAATCTAACCCTCAAGTGATATAGGTCAAGATTTGCCTATACCCCAACTAGATAGTTGACGCAAGAACTCGGGGACGATGAATGACACCGACGAGGGATGAATGTCTCGTCGATACGTCGATAATTGAATTCCTTGGCAAACACAAGAAAATTCAAGAGCTAATGAAGAGAGAATAAAACTCACATTTATTGATCAATCAAAAGCTGAATATTTTCGTATGCTTACAAGCCTTTATATAGGCTGAAAACTGAAGTCTAATCCTTATCAAAGAAGTTTTAATAAACTAGGACTCTAGATAATCAAGCCTAAAAATACTACGAAAAATCTTGATACAAAAACGTGGCCCATATGCCATATAATAATTAAATTCATAAAACTTGGGCTGCATCATTCCCCTTCTCTTGAAAAGGATTTGTCCTCAAATCCAAGTCGTCACCTATATCAAACGGACTCACCCACTTCAATTCACTAGCCCTCGCAAGATACCAAATGTGGGAATCCAGCCTTATATCCAGCCCAGGATAAGCCTCCGCGGGCAATGTGGGACGCATCATCCCCACCCCCATAAGACCCAACTGCCTCAATCGGCGATCTGGCGAACCCTATGAGACACCGACCCAGCGGAAGGTCAGCTCTGATACCAAATGATACGATCCTCGCTGGTACGAAGGATCTATCAACACGCGAACGGAAGAACGAACAAGATGGAATATCCCAAAACCTCTGAATCTAACCCTCGAAGTGATATAGGTCAGTATTTCGCCTATACCCCAACTAGATAGTTGACGATCAACTCGGGGCGATGAATGACACACGAGCGAGGATGAATGTCTCGTCGATCGTCGATAATTGAATTCCTTGGCAAACACAAGAAAATTCAAGAGCTAATGAAGAGAATAAAACTCACATTTATTGATCAATCAAAAGTGAATATTTTCAGTATGCTTACAAGCCTTTATATAGGTGGCGAAGTCTAATCCTTATCAAAGAAGGACTCTAATCAAAGTAGAACTCTAATTTACAAAAGAAGTTTTAATAAACTAGGACTCTAGATAATCAAGCCTAAAAATACTACGAAAAATCTTGATACAAAAACGTGGCCCATATGCCATATAATAATTAAATTCATAAAACTTGGGCTGCATCAAATTGTGTTCGTGAATCTCCAATTGTCGTGAAGCGTATGCGACGACCTTTCTTTCTTGCATTAAAACGCATCATATTCCATTTCTCGACGCATCCGTATATATGGTATAATCTTTCTCTGGATCAGGTATTGTTAGAATAGGAGCCTTAGTCAATCTTTCTTTGAGTTCTTGGAAACTGTCTTCGCATTCTGAGGTCCATTGAAATTTTACCCTTTTCTTCAGCAATTGTGTCATTGGCTTAGCAATTTTAGAAAATCCTTCGATGAATCTTCTATAATACCCAGCTAAGCCTAGAAAACTACGAATCTCATTTGGAGTCGTAGGTGATTTCCATTCCTGTACCGCTTGGACCTTGGCAGGATCCACTTTAATTCCTTCAGCTGAGACTATATGCCCTAAGAAATTTACTTCCTTCAGCCAGAAGTCACACTTGCTAAACTTGGCATATAATCTCTGCGTCCTCAGCTTTTCCAATACAATTCGCAAGTGTACCTCGTGTTCTTGTTCACTCTTTGAATAAATCAGAATATCATCGATAAATACTAATACAAATTTATCGAGATATTCATGAAATACACGGTTCATGAGGTCCATGAATACAGTCGGAGCATTGGTCAATCCAAACGGCATTACTACAAATTCGTAGTGTCCGTATCGGGTCCTAAAAGCGGTTTTCGGAATATCTTCAGGTTTTATCTTCACTTGATGATAACCTGATCTTAGATCAATTTTCGAAAATACCCTTGCTCCTTTCAATTTGGTCGAACAAATCATCAATTCGAGGAAGCGGATATTTGTTCTTCAATGTCACCTTGTTCAATTCTCGATAGTCAATACACATTCTTAAGGTGCCGTCCTTCTTTTTGACGAATAACATTGGCGCTCCCCAGGGTGACGCGCTTGGTCGAATAAATCCTAAGTCCAAAAGTTCTGTAATTGGACTTTCGGCTCTTCAGCCCTCCTTGAGCCATTCGATCACGCTTTGGAGATTGGTGCTGACCCTGGTTCTAGATCGATCACAAAATCCAATTGTCAATCCGGCGGTACACCGGGTAATTTCTCTGGAAATACATCTGAATATTCCCGAACAACTGGCACGTCATCAATCTTTCTGTCCTTCTTGTTTTCCTTGCTTAGGCATACGATATAAGCACGATTTTTGTTACACCTTAACAATCTTTCTGCCTGTAAGGTTGATATTACAGGCACTCTTCTTTTTCTCGTATCAATCCCATAAAAACACGTGGGTTCTTTTCCTGGTGGTTGAAATGCGATTTCTCGCTGTTCACAATGAATCGTTGCGAAATTCTCCGTTAACCAATCCATACCCAATATAATATCTATATCCCACATGCATAGGAGACGTAATGACTCAGCTTTTAGTTTTAGTGATCCTAACTCAAACTCTAAGTTAGGACATATCTGATCAACTACCGTCGCCCCTCCTACTGGAGTCATCACTTTAAAACCTACTTCAGTTTGTTCTACGGGAAGTTCAAGATTATCTACACATGCAGTAGAAATGAAGGAATGCGATGCTCCCGTATCAAACAAAACTATTACAGGTACACCTTTAAGCGGGCCATACACCCGATTTCCCATACTCTTTTACGGTTGTTTCGTTTGATTGCATCGCTTCTTGGTGTTGAGGTTGAATTTGTAGAGATTGAGATGATGCCTGCGGAGTTGAAACTTCTGGAATTGTAGTCACTTGTGGTGAAGGGAGTTGATAACGGGGTGGTTGTGAGTACCCGGTCATTGCTTTCACCATTTGAACAGGTCGATAAGATTTCACTCTTTCTCCTCTTCCAGCCACATTCTGTCTGTACGGACAGGTAGAAGCAAAGTGGCCGAATTGTCCACATGAATAACAGGTGTTGCTACCGCTTCTACATAATCCGAAATGTGGACGGTTGCACTGGGGACACATGGGTGGCCTTATCTGATTCGGAGAAGAGAATGTCTGCCCAGTTGTCGGTGGTCGGAATGATCTTGACACCATTGGTCCCTGCTTTTGAAATGGTCTCTTGTTCGGATTTCCTCTGTTTTCCCATTTCCTTTTTCCTTTATTTCTTTGTTCCATTTGAAAGGATTTTGATGGAGCAAAACCTTGTGGTACACCAATATTCGATTCAGTAGCAGTTTTCTCCGCTTGTATTTCCATTTCCATATGTAACGCGCAATTAAGAGTTTCCGCGTAAGACAGAGGTGGTTGAGCAGCTAAAATAATTCTGATTTCAGGCCGTAATCCTGAGCGAAACATCTCAGCCATCTTTTCATCTGTTTCTACCTTGTATGGTGCATATCGAGATAATGTGCAGAATTCTCGATCGTACTCAGCCACGCTTCTATTTCCTTGCTTCAGATTCATGAATTCAATTTCCTTCTGTTTCCTAAAGCTTCGTGGAATAAATTTAGCATAAAGTTCTTCCTTGAACTGTTTGCAAGTGAAGTTCGCCATTTGTTCTGGAGTGAGGGTTTTCTGTCTGGCTTCCCACTAGAAGTCCGCGGGTCCTTTCATAAGAAAGTTTATACTTGATCATTGCATTCCGAAAACTTAAAGATTCTTTCCACAGTCCTCACCCACTTTTCTGCTTCGGCGGGACTACCAGCCCCTGTGAAGTTAGGTGGGTTCTGTTTAAGAAAAAGTTCTGCAATCTTTCTATTCGGGGGAGAGGGTTCACGATCATGAAAGTTTTGTTCGGGAAGGTTTTGGGGAGTGGTTTGACTTGCTCCTTCTTCCATGTTCTGGTTTCGTCTTCGAGGAGGCATTTCACTTCAAAAGAAATTCATTATTTCCACAACAGTTAATAAAGTATCAAACAAAGGAAATGGATTTTAACATGCAACAAGATATAATCATCAATAGATGATAAAGACATAACCATTTAATTATATCAAGGATAACAAAACAGTTTATAATTTACAAGAAAATTGCCTCATTGAGGACTTTTACACACAGGTTAGTTTCATAGTTACAGGCTGGTAGCTCCGCCTACTATCTTAATTAGTTAAAACTACTTTCATTTAACTATCTGCATTCTCTTCAGGATCCTCTTCTTCTTCGGGAGCGTGAGTGTGATCAGCAGCTGGATTAGCAGACTCTCCCGGCAAGAGAAGGGATGGGTCCGACAACGAAGGCATTTCATTAACAGACAAAGGTTGTAAGTTAGAAGTGCCAATGGACGCTTGTTGATTAAAATCATGTTCTACCTCAGTGGAAGACATTATCGATGGAATTTCAGGAAGAGGAGAATAGGGTGGTGAAGGAGTTTTCAGTGCAAATGATTGGTCAAATAAATCCAGATCATCTAAAGTCCACTGAGGTCCAAGTGGGAACAGAGTATCATCATCATCACAATACTCATATTTAGGACTAGCTTTAACAAGCTCATGAGATTCGTGTTTAATTTTTAAACCGTGGATCTAATATATCGACAAGATTTGATGAGCGAGAAGGATAAAATAATCAAAGGGACGGTAAGAAATGAGTGGAGGATTTCCCCCCGTCCTGTATTGGTCTTTAAGGATTCTTATGAACTTCTTAAGATTACCAGTAATTCTACACTCCATATCAGGATGCACATAATCGAGAGCTATCTCGGATGCCCATCCCCTCCAGTCAGGAGGCAAAGCTTGCACCAGTTGAAGCAGCCCGTCGAGCTCGGTCATTCCACACTTCAGAACCGATCGCCACATAACCTTATAATGATGAAGGAAGAACTGCATGCCCTGTTCTGGTCTCATTCGTAGCGCATAAAATTTGTTGATATCTCTTAAGCCCAACGTTCTATAAGCAACGTTCTTTCGAGCGGTAGCTTTTGTCCTTACCATCCTATAATCAAATATCACTTCTACACCAGTTAGAAACAACATAATTTCTTTAAGAGGAATCACATACATACTACATCATAAGATTCATCATAATCACATTTCGTTCACATATGCATAATATTCCCATCTTACTACCTGGTTGAGCTGAAGAGATGGGCTGGACACTGAGCTTTTACCAATGACTCAAAGGTTTACAAGAAAGGTTAGCTCAAGGAAAGAAAAATTTATAGGATCAAAGCGAACAAATGCTCTGATACCACTCTGTCACGACCCGACTAATCAGGCCGTGACGGGTTAAGACAATAAAATTTTGGACAAATAAACAGGTTTAAATGAAATAAAATTTTCAACAAACGGGCTATATAACCCCTAGAATATGGATAAGCCAACCTACACGCAGAAAATAACCAACAACGGCAATATCAATAAGTGAGGACACAACCTCAAAGATATATATACATAGATGTTTTCAAACATTTACAAGGTTCTTCAAAAAGTATAGTTTCAAATTTCGAAGGCAGCAGCGGAAGAGTAGAGAATGTTGGGTATGAAGACACAACATTCAGGTTTAACAAATTTCCACCAAAATGACTCTATTAACTCAGTTCCAAGCCCACACCTCTTCTCTGCTCAACCTGCACTAAGTAAAACATTTTTCGGGTATGAGTACCAAAGAGTACTCAGTGGGTAATTATCAGCAAAGTTTCAAACTTATAAATTTAATTGAAGTAAGCATTGAATGAAGTAACTTGAATAATGATTTCGTAAGAAACTCTCATTATCATATCACCACAAATTCATTTTGAAACATACCGGCATCACATACCCGAGTTGGTACCGAAGGATCTCAACCACGGTCATACCCGATCTACGTCATTCGGTAATGGAAAGTAGGCCTCCTCCCCAATACCATGGTCGGCCTACATTTGCAAGCTCACAGCCATAACCTGTGCACAGTATAATATATTTTTCTACCGTAGACAGGTAAATCGCCGTCATACACACAGTGTGGTAAAATATTCATTTTTCCACTTATTCATAGTGTGGTGATTGAAAATACTTTCATAATATCAATCATTTCGAAACATAACCTTACTTTATTCAAAAATAATAATTTGCAAAACATTACCCACCTCAAACGTTTACTCCACAACGTTAGGTTCTTTGTTCTTCACGTCTCGGCTGCCCTTGCTTGTTCCTTGCAAAAAAATAAGATTATTATTGAATTTAGCAACCCTTCCTTATTCATTTAACTACTTATCAATAGTTTATCGATTAACAAATTCAAAACGTCTTATTAACAACCAATTCTACCGAAATTTCGGCAGAGTAACGTTTATAATATGTATAGCCCAAATACACCACACTCATCCAATTTCATCCCAAACTCCCCAATATCATCACCATATACATAAATATGCATTTAGGAATTTAAAACAAACTTAAACTCATTCATTTCCACTTTAATCACCTAAGGTCCTTCAACTTCGTATATAGAAAATTTCAAGAGTTTTATACTCTAAATTCCATTTAACATCACATTTCTTATAATTATATTCATTTATTATCAATGATCATTAATCCATGATCCATTTAAATTTTAACCAAATTTCATTACATAAAATCATAACTTAATACTAAACTTTAATTTTCTAATTTTTATACCTTATGTCCATAAATTCTTATAAATTCAAATCAAGCATTATTTTTATCATAGATCTCAAATATCATATCAAATACATCAAATAAAATCAAGAAATCAAAGTTCAAGACCACCCCTTCATTTTCGAAAATTAGGGTTTTATTCATACACATGAATTAAATTCCCATAAATTCATTCTATGCATTATTTAAATCCCTAAGCATGATTATCATGTCAAATGGATCAAATAAAATCAAAATCATTAAGTTCATATCACATGAGATTTTGAAATTTTAGGGTTTTAATAAACATGATTTAACTTTTAATTTCTTTGATCACATGATGTTTATATCCAATTCTAAACATATATCTAAGCTCAATTCAATTAAATTATAACATATAATTCACATACTAAAAATTAGGGTTCTTGTTCTAAACTTTAATTCATCAACTTTGTAAAATAAAAGAATTAAAACCATAGAACACGTTAATTATGCATAATATAAGCATACTTAAATCAATAAACATAACAAAAATTAAACAAATCACCCATAATCCACACTTCATAATTTTCGAAAATTATAAGATTATAGAACTTCATATATATCAATTTAAATCATAAAAACCTAGGTTAAATCAAGTATTTACCTTGTTTGGAGTAATATTCCACTAATTTCCCACTTAGTTATGGATTAAAATTGAAAATAAAATTTTTATGTGTGTGAGTGTGTGTGTGACCGAAAATGGAGAGAGTTTGAGGTTGGGGATGATATAATTCATGTATTATAGTTCTAGATGTTGAATTTGAATTTAATGAGCATTTATTTAAAATTTCAAAATAATTAAACACTAATTTCAAGAATATTATAATTTCACCTCTAACTTTGTTAATTCCATACCTTAGTATAATTTAATTAATAGGATTATATCTCTAATAAATTATAAAATCTAATACAACTTATATTCATAATTTAATTTAAATTCATATAGCATAGTTTAAATCATTTTATATGTTGAAATTCAATTATTTATTATAATATTTCTAAATTTTCGAGAATTTGCATAAATAAATTCTTTTATCACTAATTATTGCTAAATAAATTTATTCAAGCAAATTAATAACTTGAATAATAATTCATCTCATTTTATATGGAAATTAACATGTAAAAATAATTAATGCATTTACTTGCACAATTTCTATTTAATAGCATTTTTCATTTGAACATACCTTAATAATTCACATAATTCAATTTTTGTTGCAAATAAACTCATTTCTAATAAATCTCTACATTTTCCAATCTCATATATTCAAATCTTAAATTAATTGGATTCTTACCGATTAATATTTCATTATATTGAATTTTATAAATTCTTAGGGCTTAAATAGCTTTTAAGCCCTTAATTATACCTAATTAAGCTTTAATAATTACTATAAGATTTTCGGATTACTACATCTCAAGCTCAACCTGCATATTTAGAAATATATGCAGGGCGTGAGTACAAAAATGCACTGAGTGGATATACGCCAAAAACATTTAAAACTTTGCCCTTAGGGATATATTCTTGACTTGCCATAAGATTAAACTTATGCAGGGTTTTTATTGAAATTACCTGCATAGGATTTCTCAAAAATCTGTTCATGCATGCTCATATCATTATATCATAATATCATCATATCATATGCATATGCATGTTTCGTGTCTGCATGTAGCTTTCTTTTCCTTCCCATATCCATGTATTTTTCTTTGTGTTGATCCGAGGAGTAGGCCTTCTTCTCAAAACACTTTAACTTCACATACCCGAGTTGGTCCCGAAGGATCTCAACTTTGGTCATACCCGACGTCGGTAATTTCTTTCTTTCTTTTTCTTGGATAGGTAGTGCATTATGCATATGCTCATGCTGAAAACATTGGCAAGTCAATCAAATTTTAAAATCAATGCATATCATAAAATTTCATATCATCTTTCATGCATAATCATATCATGTCATTTGAAAACATTTAAAAGCATAAGCATACTTTTATAGAAAATACTTATACCCACCTGGATGTTCCTTAGAGCTAAGGAACTAATTCCCAATTCCATTTCTTTCTTTATCCATATTTTATCCTCATAAAATGGCCTAAATGTCTATCAATAACCAAACAAGAACATTACTCATCTTTAATCGTCAACACGACTATATCTTTTCGATATCAAAACACCATGGTCTATCGACACTTGGGTCATTGCATCCTCTAACATCTTAGACATATAACAACTTTAGTAAGCTTCATAAGGACAAACAAGCGCATAAGATTCATCTACGCACGTAAACCTTCTAATCTTATTCAAATACATGCGAATTCTAACGAAATTTCGGCAGCGTAACGTTTATAAAACGCATTGCCAAATCAACACCAAATCAACCAATATCATCCCAACCTCCACCAAATACAACATTATATGTCTCAATATGCATAGGAAACTCAATAACAAGCTTCAACTATCAAATCTTTGTCAATATTCGAAAATCCCCTTAAGACGTCACTTAAGGTCCAACGTCGAAAATTCACGTGAGACATCATCTAACACCAACGAACCTATACACATTCTCAAATATCATTAAATATCATCATTTTATCAAAAAAATATAAAGATCAAAGCTTTGGCATTGAAAACCAATTTTCGCCGACAAACTAAAATTTTACAGTTTTTGAATACGTCGGCAGAAAAATCCAAATAAATCATTTTAGGCTTTATTCATATCATAGAATCCAAATATGAAGTCAATTTGATCAAATAAAATCAAAAATCTAACATTATGACACTTAGGGTTTTCGGCCATTTTGGCTTTTTTGTATACTTTCGATTTCAAACGTTTTTCTTGTTCCAAACACGTTTATATCAATCCAATAACATATATATGAAGAAAATTCAATCATAAGAACATCATAAATTCAAGATTCAAGCATGCCATTTTTCGAAAATTTCATTATTTTCAAAATAATAAACATATGCTTTACAAATTCAACGTTAAACAATACGTAGACGTCAAATCTATCATAATATTAACAAATAATCAACAAAACATAATTCTTCATAATTTAATCAAAATGACCGAAAATATGATAATAGCATATGCTCATGATTTTAAAATTTTCAATCCGTAGAAGTGTTCTAGGTACGAGATTATACCCCGTTTCAAAGACGGATCGGAAATTCAACGGCTGGATCTTGCTATTTTTCTCCCAAAATTTTCAAAAACTTGGTGTGTGAAAATGTGTGTGTGGACGTGAATTTGAGGGAGAAATGAAGGTTGAATAGTATTATTTCATGTTTCTAGATATATAATCTTATGTAATAAATAATTTAGTTTTGATTTTCTTAAATAAAGGATTATTCATCCTTTTTCTAGAAATTTTTCTTTTCCATTCTTTTTCTCATTTTTTTTAATAATTAAATCATAGTTTTTCCTTTGAAAATTAAATATAATTATCGTAAAATAATGCATAACGTTTCTATAGCAAGAAATCGAAATTAATTATCTGATAAAACAATCTCTACTTGAATATCTACTTTTGAACTCAATAATAAATCATAATTATCAAAATATAATAATTAAACATATTTTTGACCTTAAAAACCATTTTAAATATTTTGCTTTTCATCCGAGCTTAATCGACAAAAGCCGATGTCAAAAAAACGTAGATTTTGAAATTCTCCATTTTCTGAAATCAAGACTTATTTGAGCATGTATCTATCATTTGAAGACTATTGAAATCTAGGTCTTCTTATTCTAAACGAGATCTAAGAATCTTATCTCGATTTCTATCTCAAATCTGCCTCAATTCTATCTTCTCAACTCGAAGCTTAACGTAAAAGCTTCTAACTTAACCAACTCTTTCTTAAGGATGCAATGCCCTTCTTATAAAGCTCTTAATCAGGAGCTAATCTTTGCTACAAAAATACGGGGTATTACATTCTCACCCCCTTACAAAAAATTTCGTCCTCGAAATTTTATGCGTTAACAAAGCTCGAACACTTCTTTCTCATCGATCTTTAACTTCCATGTTGCTTCTTCTAAATCATGATGCCCGCCTTCCAAAGTACGGATTAAGCGGATGTCATCGACTAAGGAGGATTAAGAACATAATGACCAACAATCTTTCAAACTCAAACTGTTATAGATAAACACATAGCGATTTCGTACAAACTAGACCAATGCACCATTAACAAAAGGATTCAACCGATCGGAGGTAACGTAAGTAATATCCAAAATATAATAAAGTGTTTTGAGCAGTGGAAAGCATGTGAATGCATATATGACGATATACATCCAAGGTGAACTATTAACGACAAAAACTCCATCGCTCAACACTTGTCCATCCTATCACACTCAACCTGGCACATTTAAAAACAAACATGCGGGGCTAAGTACAAGATTGCACTTAGTGGACTCATGCCAAAATAATTTCATTTAATTACACTGCCCATAAGTATAACACGAGGATTTTAGTTGAAATAACTCGTGAATACCAAAATACTTTATCATTTCTCAAAAGATTACGCTCTGTGAGCATTTTCCGTTACGTATGATCCGTATCATCCACATAATTATTCATAACTCATCTCATAAACTGATCTCACGTCTGTAGAAGTAGGCCTCCTCCTACCGACGCCGTGATCGGCCGAAGATGTTGCTAACGGCTCCCAATCACATAGTCGGGATTACGCATCGACTAGGATCCACGACCGCCGATGATGTTGCTAACGGCTCACAGTCACAAAAACTGGTGTACACGTTAATCTTAGCCAGGAATTCTGCCTCTGACTTAAGATCCGATATCGATTTAAAAATAAATTGGGAGCGACCCAATAACTGATTCACATACATCGTTGGCTCGCCCAACAACATGATAGGATCCATACGTTAAAACATAAATATTTTGGGCATGTAACAGTTCATAATCATTTTCAACTGAAAGCTTGTAAATAAATACTTTTCGAAGAAAGCATCGTAAATAAAAGGGTTTTCGAGTAAAGCCCACCTCGTATACGTAGGTCTCTTAACTATGGTCCTTTCCTACGTCAACGCTCCGTCCACGTATCACCTTAACGTAAGAATTATTTTTAGTACGTCGGTCACGTTCGATAGAGACGAACATAGTCTATAACGTTCTACGTATCAAATAAGGCTAACGTCGGACTTGATTTGACGTTTCTTAATCGATTGATGTCGATTATGAAATTTCTTAACTTATAAGAGATATTCTATCTTTTGGTATATAATATGCGTTTTAATGTCTTACGTAGCGTAAGTAGCATTGTTACTAAGCGTCTACGTCACATTGATCACGATTATCGAATGCGTGCCCGTTGACCTTGGTCGACGATTTTGATCAACGATTTTGACCAAGTCAACCAAAAGTCAACAATTTTGACTTTGGTCAACGAAAAGTCAACATTTTGACTTTTTCAACTATTTATGAAATTCTTATCATTTTATGTGCAATTCTTGTTCCAAAAATTCTTATAAAATCATACTATGTCTAAAACATTATTTTAGATCATAATATGTAATTATACTTGATAAAATAAATTTATAACATTAATGCACATAATATATAGTTTTCGGTAATTACAAATTTAAATAGCTTAGACTTGTGCAAAAATTCTTATAAATTCACATGTTACACTATTTTATTATGTGATTAATAATATGTAATTACCTTAGTCAAATAAAATTTATAAACCAAGGTATTTTAACCTATAGTTTTCGGTACTCCATAATTAACCCATCAAATGATTTTTAAAAATTCCAATAAAATCATATCTTGATTAATCACCCTCAATTATGTTTACTACAACATAATTGTTATTTATTGTGACTTATTGAATAAAATTTACCTAAGTCACTTTTGAAATTTTCGACTTAGGTCAAATAAATCCTTATAAATTTCAATAAATTCCTACAACCATATATTATGAATCTACACACTTAATATGCTATTATAACACTTAAACATGAATTATATCACAACATTATAACATATGTTATAATTTTGGTATTTATCAAACTATAGGCTATAGTTTTCCAAAATTCTAAATAAATTCATATAAGCATAATTAATACTATAGATTATGATTCCATGCTCAAATCAACATTTAAAATCAAAATCATCAACATATGTAGCTCCCAAGTTTTCGGTCCATAAGAATAATTTGATAGCATGTTTAATTTCATGATATAATTAATATACATGCTTAATAACATAGTATAAACATGATATCTAAACATTTTAGCATATGATTCATAATTTTGAAAATCATATATATAAACTAAGATCATAACATAAATTCTAACAGACGAAATTGAAAATTCTAGTACGTAATCGAAGCTCGTAAAATTTCTAACCTTTTAATCGGTTTCGATTTTATTGTTGAAGGCTTATATGATCTAGGTTTGGGATGGAAATTGAAGAACACTCTCCTTTCCTTCTCTCTTAGGTTTCGAAATTAAGGGTGTGTAAATGGGAGAATGGAGAGAATATGTTATATTTATAGATGTTAGCAACTTGTAGCTTAATTATTACATGAAAATATCAACTATACACTTGCTAATTAAAGTCAAAAAAATCGGCACCTCCATAAGCTACAAGACAAAATTTTGGTTCTTATCATATACAACTCATCATATGCTTTATCCTTTAATTAATATATTGCATGATATTTTAATTAAATTCAACACATAGTAGGCTACAAGGTGTGTGTGTGTGTCGCCATTTATATATATATACTAGGATTGATTTTATTTGTTTAATTACTATATTATATATTTTATTATGTTATATAATATTTAATTAATAATTTATGGCATATTTATCAAGTAATAAAATGATTTAATCACTTAATGTCACACTTGTGACATTCTCGCCACTTCCACACTTTAGGCTAGGTTTTTATTTAATTTTTATATTATATACTATATTATTAACATATTATAATTATAGTATAAAGTTGCTTTTGAAAAGTCAAAAATTTCAACTACACATGTGTCTCTAATATAAGGTATGAAACTAAGAATTTTTCCACCATTTTTTCAACAATTTCGCCCCCCCTCATTAATTAGCATGGACTTGTTGATCAACTTGCTAATTAATGCTACTTTACACCTAGAATAAGATAGGATCCAACTCATATTTAATTATTAATTATAAAATAATAATATTACATAAAATCATGCCAAAAATCTCATAATTTTCGTCCCCCATGTATACAAGTGCACCACACTTGTGCAACTTGTATTACACCTCATTTAGTCCTTAATGACATCATAATAATATAATAATTATCATATATCATTAATTAGATAAGAATTAAATATTAAATTACACCTAGAAAACCCTAATTTCGAAATTTACTAAGGTATTCCCAAACATTTTATTTTCTTGTATAAACTAGCTACTACACATTTATGTGACATATTATATGCCTTAGATAATAATTTTAATCATAGGAAAGTATTTAAAACAATTTAGGATCATAAAACCCTAATTTAATTACTTAGGGTTTTCGAAACCCATGAAATAATGTACATTGCTTTCTTTGAATTTTCTAGCATTATTTAATGATAAATAATGCCCTTATATAATAATATAATTATAGGAATTTGAATTTTATAATTCGAGATCATATGCTAAAGTTATCGCATTATCTCTAAGCGTGAGCGTTTGAAACGCGTCTCTAAATTCTCATAGCTTAATTATCTCCAAAATGTTCAAAATAAAGTTTGTTACAACTTTATTTATTCCTATAATAATAGAATTTCGAAATTAGCTTAAGCGCTTAATAATATCAGTAAGGCGTAAGCGTCGAATTCATTCAACGTTGAAAATTTCGTTCGAAGGAATATTGAAAATTATATTCCTTAATTCACGAAGGCTCAGTGAATCTCATACAGAAATTATCCAATTATGCTTGGTCAAAGTCAAGAGTTGACTAATTAAGATTTTAATTATTGGATTAATAATGCTAATTACGTAATTAATTATCGTAATCTAGGATTAAAATTACGGGATATTACAAAATCATCACACTTTCATGTCGATTTAAGATGCATTATGACTTTCTTCATAACTCAGATCTGATTCAGGAACAACGTTCTCTGGATATATAATGTGTTTTGGATTAAACACATATATCTTCGTAGCTGCGACATATGGAACACATTGCGAATATTGCCGAAATTCGGAGAAAATGCTAATCTATAGGCGACTAGCCGATATTTCTTGAATCTCGGACAATTCGATACATTTCGATAACTTCTTGTATTCTTGTCTTTACTTGTCGTACGATTACGACCATCTCTTTAATAATGTCTGGTCCAAGCACTTTCTTCTTCAATTGCGTTATAATAAAACAACGGTCTACACTTTCTGTTGTAAAAGACTTCATAGAGCGCCATATAATTTGTTGTTCCAATCTTGTCTTCTAACGTCTGGATGGTCCATTTAAATTGACCATCTATTGCGGATAAAAGCTGTACTAAAATTCGATCTCGTATCCATCTTTATTGTAAACTCGTCCAAAACGCGATGTAAACTTGGAGTATATGGTTGAGGTGATTGAGACAAGAAATCCATATAAACATACTATCTCTCGATGTACAATTGAGCTAACTTGTCAGCTTCATACATGATAGAATCAGAATCACATAAGCGTACTTCATAAATCGATCGATTATCACCCACGTTTCGATTTGGATAACTAACACGTATGTCTTCTCATCTTTTCAACTTTATAAAGAACATCACAGATTGATATGTAAAATTCACGATCATATAATGCGATAATCTTCTTGCTTGTAAACTACATCTCATTCTGTTTGTAGAATCCCGAGGTATACTTTTCATACGATTCTTCCTTGAATTGCTTTCACGTGAAATTCTTTAATTGCTCAGAAGAAAGAACTTTCTGACGAAATCTTTATCCAAAAACTTTTGACCCTTTAACATCAACGATACACATATGAGATATTCTTGATCAAAGCTCTCCAAAACTCGAAAACTCGCTCAATGAAACGAACTCATTCTTTAACATCAGCCGGGTTATCAACATCATAACGATAAAGCATTTGAGATAGAAAATTCTGCCATTCTACAATTGGTTTAAGGGGGAGAAAGTACAAGTAAATCTTGAAAAGAATTGTACTTTCTTATTCCTTCACACTGATGATTTCTTCTTCTGGGTGACATACTACATTGCAAATGAATACCAAACTGCAGCATATCTTGCTTATCAATAACAGGATAAAGGTTTTCAATCAACAAACAAACTCAGATCTCTAAGGTCTTCAAAATTTCTTATCACAAAGTTATGATATGAAATGAAACAGCTGGATAGCAAAATGATCGTATAGATATCAAGGAAAGAAAATTTTATCTCTGAGGACTTTGATAAAAACAAGGGAAAACTTTGCCATCTAGGTTTTGTATATGGATGCTTTGATATCTCTGACAAAACACATCTGATACGATCTATGAATATCAGCTTCCATTCTGTCCACGAAAGGTTGCCACAAAAAGGCAAATGGCCGATATTTAGAATTGTAGTTGTGTTGTGCCAACAACTTGTACAACTTGAGTTCATACACAAAAATTTCGAGACACTTGGAGTCTCGATAAACTAACTTGAATCTTTTCTCAAATCTCCAAAGGAGAAATCTTGGAAACATAAGAGAATAGAACAAATTAAATCGATGTAGGAATCTAAATATCGATTTAAAAAAATAATCAAATTGTATAAGATCTACATCAGATTCAGGTATAATTAGCTGAGCATTTGATAAGGAAGACTCTGTTTCTAGAGTCGAGGTACTAGCATCATGCTCAGGAATAAAAGAATCAACATCTATGGTCCAAGGTGTAAGAAGAAAAATCATCAACCAACCGAAGCTGATGAACAACTGAGATAGATTTAGGAATAGGGAAAAATGAATCAGTAGAAGAGGGTTCGAGTATACGAAATATTGAAATTTGATGTTAACTAGGAGTCTGGGAAATCAACTTGATTAAAGCAACAAAACCAGACTCAATATAATCAATGGCAATAGCAACAACCCAATCTTGTCACTCTTTAGGCAATAAAGAGATCAACTGAAATTTTTCATCAAATCTCAATACTCCTTGCTCAAACGTCTCTTTCCACAATCGATAGAGTCAAACGAGAAATTTGTCCTAGGTATACTGCTCATCTGATGTATGTAGATAGATACATTCATGAACACCGTTGATGACAACAATCGCATCGCACTCATCTAAACTATCTAAACGATCTTCGTCCTTCTAATGAAGAATACTCAAACTTTTGCAGAAACATTCTCGTTTTATTCTGCCATCTCATCGTTTCTCATGATTTCTCTTCAACTTCAGCTCAATGAGCAATATTCATTTTAAACATATACATATTCAATCATCAACTGTAATAACCATAATCATAAGCATAAGCTTTTACCTGTTGAGCTAGAGATGACGGAATCGAATGCGAGCTTCTCTCAAGAACAATTATCTCATTAACTCAATTTCTCAAATCAGAATCAAACAACTGATTTCATAATTCATATTCTCAAGGTAGAGTCAAACAACTGACTCATAACTCAAATACTCAAACTAAATTTTCTCAAAAGAATTCATATGCTCAAGGTGCACAATCTGCACAAGACTCACAACGATTCACGATTTCAGAATTCAAGATAGCGTACAAGCTGCACAATGATTTACAAGGAATTACATGCTGAGAATTCAAAACTATGCTCAGCTATGGAAAAGTTCACAAGGATTCATAAACTCAGAATTGCAAAACTGTGCACAAATTGCACAAATTTACAAAGATTTCACGAGTTGTAATTCAAAGCGCTCGATACCATTCTGTCACGACCCGACTACCTAATCAGGTAATTAGGTCGTGACTCAGGGTTAGGAAGAAAATTTAACGACAATGGCTCAAACATATGTCAAGAGAAAAGATGACAACAACTTTCATCATGAATGAATCGAACATTTACGATTCAAGAAGATAAAATATAAAGTTAAGTGAAGGATGAATTTATGGTCCTCAAATCACAATAAAGAATTGAACGAAAAGAATAACGATTGAGGACAATAATTACAACGAAATAATCACTATCAAGGAGGTACATATTTGAGCATGCTTCGAAAACTTTGAGAATTTATCAATATCTTGAATCATAACAAAACATTGAATATGATCAATTCTTCATAGCAGAACATATAAACAAGTAAAGGTCAAATTTGACAACGAAAAACGTGGCTGAGAATTATGTGTGAAGACATAACTCTCTAGGCAACGAAACATGATAACAACAATTGAATAAACTTAACAATTTATCATGAGTTAAACTTTTAGAGAAGCTCATTTGCACAACATTCGATTCCAGCATCCTCTCAAGCTCAACCTGCATATTAAAAATATATGTAGGGCGTGAGTACAAAAATGCACTCAGTGGGTATACGCCAAAACCATTTAAAACTTTGCCCTTAGGGCTATATTTGACTTGCCATAAGATTAAACTTATGCAGGGTTTTTATTGAAATTACTTGCATAGGGTTTCACAAAAATCTGTTCATGCATGCTCATATCATTATATCATCATATCATCATATCATATACATATGCATGTTTCGTGTCTGCATGTAGCTTTCTTTTCCTTCCCATATCCATGTATTTTTCTTTGTGTTGATCCGAGGAGTAGGCTTCCTCCTCAACACACTTTAACTTCACATACCCGAGTTGGTCCCGAAGGATCTAAACTTCGGTCATACCCGACGTCGGTAATTTCTTTCTTTCTTTTTCATGGATAGGTAGTGCATTATGCTTATGCTCATGCTCAAAACATTGGCAAGTCAATCAACTTTTCAAATCAATGCATATCATAAAATTTCATATCATCTTTCATGCATAATCATATCATGTCATTTGAAAACATTTAAAAGCATAAGCATACTTTTATAGAAAATACTTATACCCACCTGGATGTTCCTTAGAGCTAAGGAACTAATTCCCAATTCCATTTCTTTCTATATCCATATTTTATCCTCATAAAACGGCCTAAATGCCTATCAAGAACCAAACAAGAACATTACTCATCTTTAGTCGTCAACACGACTATATCTTTTCGATATCAAAACACCATGGTCTACCGACACTTGGGTCATTGCATCCTCTAACATCTTAGACATATAACAAGTTTAGTAAGCTTAATAAGGCCAAACAAGTGCATAAGATTCATCTACGCACGTAAACCTTCTAATCTTATTCAAATACATGCGAATTCTAACGAAATTTCGGCAGCGTAACGTTTATTAAACGCATCGCCAAATCAACACCAAATCAACCAATATCATCCCAACCTCCACCAAATACATAAACATATGTCTCAATATGAATAGGAAACTCAATAACAAGCTTCAACTATGAAATCTTTGTCAATATTCGAAAATCCCCTTAAGACGTCACTTAAGGTCTAACGTCGAAAATTCACGTGAGACATCATCTAACACCAAAGAACCTATACACATGCTCAAATATCATTAAATATCATCATTTTATCAAAAAATATAAAGATCAAAGCTTTGGCATTGAAAACAAATTTTCGCCGACAAACTAAAATTTTACAGTTTTTGCGGTAGAAAAATCTGAATAAAACATTTTAGGATTTATTCATATCATAGAATCCAAATATGAAGTCAATTTGATCAAATAAAATCAAAAATCCAACATTATGACACTTAGGGTTTTCGGCCATTTTGGCTTTTTTGTATACTTTCGATTTCAAACGTTTTTCTTGTTCCAAACACGTTTATATCAATCCAATAACATATATATGAAGACAATTCAATCATAAGAACATCATAAATTCAAGATCCAAGCATGCCCTTTTACAAAAATTTCATGATTTTCAAAATAATAAACATATGCTTTACAAATTCAACGTTAAACAATACGTAGACGTCAAATCTATCATAATATTAACAAATAATCAAAAAAATATAATTCTTCATAATTTAATCAAAATGACCGAAAATATGATAATAACATATGCTCATGATTTTAAAATTTTCAATCCTTAGATGTGTTCTAGGTACGAGATTATACCTCGTTTCGAAGACGGATCAAAAATTCAACGGCTCGATCTTCCTATTTTTCTCCCAAAATCGAAAACTTGGTGTGTGAAAATGTGTGTGTGGACATGAATTTGAGGGAGAAATGAAGGTTGAATAGTATTATTTCATGTTTCTAGATATATAATCTTATGTAATAAATAATTTAGTTTTGATTTTCTTAAATAAATGATTATTCATCCTTTTTCTAGAACTTTTTCTTTTCCATTATTTTTCTCATTTTATTTAATAATTAAATCATATTTTTTCCTTGAAAATTAAATATAATTATCGTAAAATAATGCATAACGTTTCTATAGCAAGAAATCGAAATTAATTATCTGATAAAACAATCTCTACTTGAATATCTACTTTTGAACTCAATAATAAATCATAATTATCAAAATATAAAAATTAAACATATTTTTGACCTTGAAAACCATTTTAAATATTTTGCTTTCCATCCGAGCTTAATCGGCAAAAGCCGATGTCATAAAAACGTAGATTTTGAGATTCTCAATTTTCTTAAATCAAGACTTATTTGAGCATGTATCTATCATTTCAAGACTATTGAAATCTAGGCCTTCTTATTCTAAACGAGATCTAAGAATCTTATCTCGGTTTCTATCTCAAATCTGCCTCAATTCTATCTTCTCAACTCGAAGCTTAACGTAAAAGTTTCTAACTTAACCAACTCTTTCTTAAGGATGCAATGCCCTTCTTATAAAGCTCTTAATCAGGAGTTAATCTCTGCTGCAGAAATACGGGGTATTACAGGTACGGAGTATGATACTCCAAAAATTAATATCAGCAGCACTCCACGTACCTAGTTACAGTACGTACAAAATATAAACGCTACCGAGGTCATCAAAATAAGGGTTCATCTCGAAACGACCTATCATTTCCATATGCATCACAAGATATACAAAGTATATAGACAAAAAGACAATCTAGTCCTAAGAACTAGATCCATGATCGCCCAGGGTGTAGATAGGGCTCCATGTGTCGGAGTCGGGACTGGAAGCATGGGAACTATCCACTCCCTCCATCTCATCATCAGCAGGCAGGTCCTTCTCTGGGTCCTACTCCTCTTTGACCCCAGCATTGAATGTGGGAGTCACGGTCTCTCGGATTATAATGACTCTGGATTCTTCCATAGTAGCTAAGTCTCGGCGGATCTCAGCCATGATCTCCTCATAGGCATTGGCTAGAAACGGAGAAGCAGCAAGACGGGCACAAGCTCCTCTCACGGCACATGCAGTTAGGCCACGTGAATCGTCAATCTCTACAGTATCGTGACACATGGGTCCGTACGGGGTGGCGGCGGTTGAATTGGGGAAACGTCGGTAGGTAGAGATGGATGCTGGCATGGAATGATCGGCGGTGATGGTCGGGGCGGGCAATGACGGGGCTCGAATCCTACTGGTGGTAGGACCGAAAAAGTGAGTTGTCGATGACGGGAAGACCCAGCCTTGAATATGTTCCTGCCATAGCCAGGCAAGAATGCAGGACCATCAGATGCCAAGTGAGGCACCTCCGGATGAAGCCACTTGGGAATCTCATCACGCCAGGTGTATTCTCGCTCAGAGAGATACGGTCCACAAGGTGCTGCTCCGTATACCATGAATACGTAGTTCAGGTGGCTGACAGAATGGGGTAAGTCTACCTCAAGATCGAAGCTCTCTCGACGATGATATATTTATTCAGATGATATCTCGCGTGTATACCCCTGTTTTGGGTAGCAGTCTTGAGATCAGTCGGAGTACACCGTCGTAGTATGACGTACCACAGGCATGTGCAATAGTCCAGTGACGCATGAAGTGAGCAAAGAACTTGCCGATGTCGTTTCCTTGGCACATCCAGTAGGAACGTACAACTTCCTCGTGTGTGGCTCTACAGGATAAAAGGCGTCTAGTCGTAAAAATTATCCGAACCATAATCTTATATCCTATATTCCTAAGTTCTTATGAAACTACTTTCATGGTTTGGTCTTCGGGAAGAGACTGTATGGTCTCTTAGGGTAGAACAAACTTTCAATGTCTAGCCTTTGAGTAAGGCTAAGTGGTCACCCTTTCTCATTCGCATTATAACATCGATCATATGCGTTCTTTCAATACTTACAATTAGATCTTTCTTTTCATACTTTCATAACGTTATACTTTGATTTTTCGTTATCGCCACAATAGAGATAGCACGTATGGTGTTCGAAATTCCTTCACATAGGGAGGTTGGGATTCATAGCAGTGCGAGCCTCCAGTTAAGTAATTGCTTCGTCATCATAGACTCGTCGCGTTGTCATCCTCAGATCCATTCGTATTGGGATTCTTATAATTTCTATGTTGTCGTTCTTCCTTAGTATTCCGTTCAATCGGGGATACCTTATGTTCTCATACTAAGTTCAGCGCAATAGAGATCATGTGTCTTAAGAGCCTATGTTCTCATGGGGAAACATACTCATTTACATTATGCCTCTAGCATGCTTTGCATATAGGAGTAAACACAACTTATAATATATAGTGCGATAAACAGGTATTCTCATATCATTCCTTTATTAATCTCCTAGAGTTTTCAACTCTTTTCAACCTAACAACCAGTTATTTTGAAAATAACTTTTCAATTTCAATAATTCCTTTTTTTCCAAAATCCTTGGAAAAGACAAATCCATTTGAAATTTTGAGACTTTTCTCCTTTCAAACATATTTCAACCTTCAAAACAATGCGACTTTTGTAAGTCCATTTCACATTTCATAAACTTCCATCATTTCAAAACAATTTTCAGTTGAGATAGTTACCTTCTTCTTAGTTGAGCAGGACAACGATGGAGTGCAGTGCAGGGGTAGCCAAATACCAACAGTTTCAAGACTCAACTTTCAACTTAAGATTCAAGGAAAGGGTTTCTTGGGTTCAGACCGAACAAATGCTCTGATACCACTTTGTGACGACCCGACTTCTCAAAGAAGTACGGATCATATGGATCGTCACTGATATAATAAAACAATGATATATATATATATATATATATATATAACTAATCGATACAATTAACCATTTAACTACTCAATAATGCATAGGCTGAAAGGAATAAGCTATTCAATACAAACTCAAGTCACAGAAGGACTTGCCAAAAGGTTCAAATATAACCCAATCAGGGCACAATTCAAGGAACGAGGTACGACCTCAAGTTCAATATGATAATGGAAAACAGTTATAGTCAAAAGATACCAAAAAATATCAGAGTTAGGCAGCAAATAAACGTGTGGACATGTATATGACGATACATGCCCAAGGTTCTAGAAATCCTTTCTAATAAGCAACAAAACAGCTACCACTCTGCACCACCTCGCACCCATCATCAATCCTTGCTCAACCTGCACATCAAAAACGAGATGCAGGGCTAAGTACAAAAGTACTCAGTGGACTCATTGCCGAAAACATTTTCTTTGTCAAAAGTTATTGAACTGCCCACAATAGCGCATGAGGATTTTAGGTAAAAGACTCATGCCTATCAAATATTTATCATTTTTCCAAAAGCGTCAGGCCTAACTATTTCATCCACGTTGTTCCATATATGATCATTCATTCATTCACGCACTATGGAGGTGGCCACCTACACATAGTCACCGTGACCGATCGAGGTAGCTAACCTTAACACACAGTCACACGTGTACACAATCCGAGTTAGTCCTTAACTAAGTCGGATCCGATCGTTACCCTTTTTTAACGTTGGTGGACCAACACATTCACATACCACATTGGATATACCAATCTCAAATAGGATCACAACAAAACATAAATATTTCACGGTCAATAACAGTTTATGTTATAATATTTAGTAAAGCTTTTGAAAATCATGCTTTGAGATAGACATGTATGTCATTTTTGTTTCAAGAGAGCCCACCTGCTAATCCAAAACTAGTAGTTCTAACTGAGCAGGTGTGATTGTCCTTCCTTGCCGACTACGTACGATCAAACCCTTCATAAGAAAATGACCTTTTTTAGATTCTTTCTATCGATCGAAGGTCGTTTATAAATTACGACTTAAGGTTCCCAATTAGAGTTTCTTTATGATTTCATTTGATGGTTTTAAGATAATTCCTATTATCTTACATTCTCAATTCCCAAACTATATTACTTCATCATTCATAGACGAACCTCAACTTAGGAGTCCTATACTCCGAGTCTATCATCGACTCTTAACCTTGTGTTCTTCTAACATTATTATGCTATTGATTGATGGTGCTCAAGTTATGATTGGTAAATTAGGATAATCTCAAGCCACTAACTAGACTTAACAATTATAGTTATGTCCTAGTAGGTTATGCTTGACGACTTGTCGTATTAACACGAAAAATAAAAAGGGGAGTCTTGACTTATGATTCAAGTGATCACATACCATTATGTAAGTAAACACTTAGGAATTAACAGAGTTCTTTGTGTATACTAACTCGACCTTCGAGACATAAGGATTGACATCTTATGTTTGAATCTTTGTTTACACTTTAAGACGTTGTTTGTTTCTCTTAACTCGTCGGAGATTGCATAAGTTGTATAATCGTTATTCGTTGTCCAGTTGTCTTAACGCTCAATCTAACATCGTATTGGGTTGTCGTTATTGAGTATCAACGTTGTAACTCGGCTTTTGGTTTCTTTAACTTAGGAACTCACGTTTGAGTATCCTATTATCAATAGGAAAACCCTAAATTGTGTCTAACTTCGATTCTCATTAATTCCTTCTTAAGTTATCAAAATTGATCAATTTCTTTTGGATTCTCGTACACAAAGCATTATGTTGTTTACGTTTGGGGTTTTGTTTGTCGGCACAACATAAACACAACCATTCAACACCATACAATACCATACACAACATAACTATACTAAAACATTAGAAAACCCTAATTTCCCACATAATGCCAACCATTGTGTATGTGTGCATAAGTGTTCCATTCATTCATCACAATCACAACCATTCATTCCAAGCTTATAGTTTAACTATCATAGCATCATTTATCATTAAAATTAAACTCACACTTAACCATTTTGCTATGTTTTCGATAATTAGCAATAATTAGCATATGTATCAAATAAATTCCAATAAAATCATGTTATACTCCTACCATACTACAGAATTTAATTACTAACTCAATATCATCAAATAAAATTTCAAACTATGAGTTAAATGTTCCAAAGTTTTCGGCAATCATGAATTAATGAGCTTTGGTGTTCAATAAATTCCACAAAAATTATATCATGCTTATACCATATACTAAACATGAAATATCATCTTATATCATACATTAAAATTAAAACACATGCTTTTCACCACCTATATACTTTCGGTAATTTCAATATATATCTATATATATTCAATAAATTTCATTTACTTCACAATATGTTTATATTATGCAATAAACATTGTAATATTAACATTAAACATCAATCAATATTTGTAATATCACATATCATATTATTTTCAACAACAAAAATCAAATAAATCACTATATATATATATATATAGTTTTCGGTAATTATAGAAAAATAGGAGTAGTGCCTCAATAATTTCAAGATTAATATATGATGTCCTTATCATATTTTAAACACTATACCTCAACTATTTTTCAACAAATAAAATCAGACAATGGATTAAAAATATATACATATATTCGGCCATTTTAAGAAAAATAGGAGATTTGTTTCAAAAATTCCAAGATTCATATATGATGTTCATATCATATATTAAACACTATTTCTCAACTATTTTTCAAATAGGAAAATCAAACCATGGCTTAAAAATTTAATAAAGCCCTCGGTTTTTTAAAAAAAATATAAGAAATATTCTAAAAATTATCATATTTATTCTACATGCTCCTAATACATCAACAAGCAACAATATCAAATAATATTCACAAAGCATGCTTTATCACATATAAAAAGAAATATAACATAAATCGAAAAATATTAAACATGCTCCAAAAATTCCTAAATTTTAACTACAGCCTTAGAACATATTTCTAAGCATATTTTATTCATGGCTTGAGCGCCTTTGGTAGCTCAAAAGCCACGAAAAAAGGGATGAAACTAGGGTTTCAAAATGATTTAAATGGGGGATTAAAGCTTAAAAGCTTGAAGAACAAAGAGAGAATTTTGAAGTTAGTGAGAGAAAATGGGTCTCAAGTGAGAGAGAGGATATGGAAAAAATGTGCTGCTCTCTTGCAGCCTAAAAAGCTGTTATTAGCTCATTTGGGGAGGTCTTGGTGGTAGTTGGGAGGAGGAATGGTCAAATTATCCGATTTGACATGTTAATACCAACTCTTTAAGTTTTATCGCGTTTTCAATTGATTTCTTGGAACCTTAAGGTTATATTTTCTTAAATAGCCTTTAAAAGACTTATTTCAATGTTTATAATAATTTCATGAAGTTCGGATGGCATCCGATAAGTCAATTCCGAGTTACCGCGGAAAAACAACGTCCGGCGATTAAATTATGCTCATTCGAAATTCTATTGAATTCTTGAGCTTTCATCATTTATTTGAGTCTTATAAATCATTTCTTATTGATTTAGACCCTTGGTTCAAGTTTGGTTCGTTCGAAAGCAGTTTAGGGTTTTCGATATATTTTCCGGTTCGGTTAAGTTCTTGAAATTTCGTTCAGAATTGATTCTTATGAATTCTAAATTCATAATAATATATTCCTCCTTGATTTTTATTGTTATCATAAATTTTCATGAATAGCACGGGCTGGAAGTTGTTCCGGCTCGTGAATAGTACTTTTGAGACTGACCGGGCGAGCATGCTCGAAATTTTTCATTCTTTGGCTTCTCACATGTTTTCGTGAGAGGATTCTAGAAATGAAATTCTTTTGTTGAGATTCATTCTCGATCTTTCATTCTATGTTCAGGCTATTCAGAAAACCCTAATCTGGTAGGACTAGTCACTAGTTTTTGATTTTTCTAGTTTTCAATCTCCGAATCGATTCTAATTCGTTTCATTGGTTACCTTCAATATAATTAAGGTCTAAGCACCACAAATAATTGGTGTAAGCATCACTAATAAAAGTTTTAAATTTTTCAGGTTATTACATCAATAACTCATACTCATCTAAAACTTTATTGAGGTTTAGATCAATGTATAGTTACCGAGATCTAGATTCTTCACGACGGTCAGATAGAAAAACTCTTCTCATTGTGATCCATCAATACTTCAAGACGTACCAGCATAGACAAATAACCAAGTCAAGTTACTTCTTATCCATACTGTATCCTATACCAATAACTCATCCTCAAGTTGTCTCAGTTGTGATCCTTTTTATATCTCAACTAGCTTAACCAATCATATAAACTTCTGTGATCTTCTACACACTGTATGATCTAACTTTTGTATGAGATAATGGGACAACATATGCGATCAAGTAAACAATTCAGATAAGATATGAGAGCAGTGCTAATAGGAAACATTGTATACAAGCTCAACCATACTGTTTTTAGTATACAAATCCAATAATCTCTTACTTATACTAAAACAAGCTTTTAGTATACAATGTGTCTCCTTACTAGTTATTACAAACAACACCATCACTTTGCTTCTCCCACTTATACTAAAGTTTTATTTCTAAGTGGGAGCCATCTTGCGCAATCAAAGTCCTCGAACATGTTTGTCATACACTATTTGCGATAGGCACTTCGTGAATGGATCAGTTAGGTTGTGCACAGTACCAATTTTCTTTATAAGCATGTGTCTTCATCGTACGATTTCTCGTATAATATGGTACTTTTCTCTATGTGTTTTGTCGCCTTGTGGGTCCATGGTTTCTTCAAGTTTGCTACTGCATCAGAGTTATCACAAAACATGGTGATACTCTTATGCAAATGAGGTACCACATCTAGATCCAAGAGGTAGTTCTTGAGCCATACCATATCCTTAGCAGCCTTTGATGCAACTACATATTCCACTTCTATGGTAGAGTTTGCAATGCACACCGTTGCTTTGCACTCCACCAAGAAACCGTTGCACCTCTCGAGGTAAACACACAGTAGACTTCTTCTTATCACGGTCAGCATGGAAATCCGAGTATGAATAACCCAAAGGCATTAGACATTCTTCCTGGTAAACTAGCCTATAATCTCGAGTCCTTTTCAATTACTTGAATATATGCTTTACAGTAGTCCAATGAGTTTCTCTAGGGTTAGACTGATATATTGCTACTATGCCTACCACATAACATATATCGAGTTTTGTGCACAACATTTTAGACTGATAAAATGTGTGTTTGATAAATGCGTATTTTACACGTTTATTGTTGATATTTAAAGATGAGTTTAGATCATTTAATGTGCGTTTATGTATCGATTCTTAATGTTTCATCTATTTCTAGAAGATACTGCTCTTGGGTGTTCCTTTGACGTTTTGTAGGTTTATATGTTGATAATCGAAGCAAGGAAGCGAAGCGAGCCAAAATGACGTTACGCCCGGTTCGGCGACCAGCCTAGCGACCGCTAAGTGGCGATGTGAGGCACCCAACGCGTCGAGAGGGAAGGCGGCGCGAGTCGCGGCACGCGGCACACGCCCAAAGCCGAGATAGCTATCAGACGATTTCGCGGCCCTTGCTGGCGATCGCTAGCGTGCCGCGAGGCTACCCTGCGGCGAGAGCGAGACCGCGGCGAAGAAGAGCGCAAGGGAGATACCTCGCGGTCGAGCTAGCGACATGACGGCGATCGCGAGACGGCGCGACAGATGAGAAATTAGGGTTTCCATCCCTATCTATAAATAGGGGATCAACCCCACTCGCGCCTCCTTAGACCTAGACGCCCCCGGACACGTTTTCACGACTTTTCCTCGGTTTTATAGATTTTAGTCTTTAATTTTCATCCCGTTTAGTTCTAGCGTAATTTTCCGTTGTTCTAGTTTAGTTCTTCGTTGTTATCGATCCGGAACGTTTTGACCGATCGTTTTCCGTTGTTTTCCGTTCTTTCGCTTGAGATTGGATTCAAGACCAACCATTGTTCATCCAACGCTTCATTACGGGTTTTATATATTTAATTTCCGTTTTTATGGTTAAATCATATTTTATTCCGTTTATTATATGCGGCTAGTATTCGCATCGATCCTAGGGTTTGCATGATTCGATCCTCTATGATGTGATTTCTGTTATCGCTATTTACCTTCCAGGCATTGATTCATGATTCTTGGTGCTTATTTATATGTGTTGATTTCTGATCAATCTTGATGCATATCTAGTTATCGGTTAATTACGTAATTGTATTAATTATCAATCGATCTTGAATACATGACACGAATAAGCCTTGAGTCGTAGCTGAGATAGGATATTCGTAGGAAGCATATTCTTAGTGATCCTTTTGGAGTTACTTGTTTTCACCTAGAATGGTAGGAAAACTCGTAATCTCTCGCCGCAATTGTCGTAATTGAAGTTGTTGGTTATATTTGTGATCTTCCATCTTATGCGGATTAAAATTGGCTAATAGGAGCAGGATAAACATCGTTGTGGATAGGATTAATGCATCCCTAGGGTTAGTCTCTCTTATCATTTTATCTTCCGTGTGTTTATTGCTTTGTTTTATTTTACGCATGGTTACGCTGCTTTGGATTAAATTCGAAGCCCTTAAAACCTTTCAACCCTTTTTACGTGGCGAATAATGATGAATTATCGTTGAGCTAGCTTCTGTGTTTTCGTATTACAATCCCTGTGGATACGATACTCGACTTACCTTCTATATACGCCTTTTACGTGTGAAAAATGGAGCGATCAAATTTTGGCGCCGTTGCCGGGGATTGTTAAGATTGCATAGGAATAATTTGACGATTTGGATTTATTAATTCAAGTTATATATTATATTATTTATTTATTGTTACCGGAGCTGAATTCTCTCTTTTCTCAGGTAGTTTATGCGTACAAGATCTCAGGGACCTCCTGAAATATTACTAGATCCCGAGATCGAAAGCTCTCAAAGGAGAAGAGGACGAGAGAAGAGACAGTGCAATGGCGGTTAATCCACGAGCAGGGCATTCCTCCCGAGCAAGCTGCACGCATGTTAGCTGATTTCGCAGAGATGCAACGCCAAATGGCGAATATGGGACTCCTTGTCCCTACCCCAGAGACGCGACCGATGAATTTTATGTACCGACCTCCTACTGAACAGTTCCAAGGAGGCGGATGGGGCCCGCACGTGGATGCTAACAATTTTGAGCTAAAGCCGGCCCTGATCAGTATGGTCCAAGGAGAGCAGTTTGGGGGAGGAGTCACTGAAGACCCGAATGCGCATCTCGAGACCTTTCTCGATATTTGTGACACCATCAAACCGAATGGGATGCCACAAGATACGATCTGGATGCGCATGTTCGGTTTCTCGCTGCGCAGCCAGGCGAAAGATTGGTTCAAGAGTTTGGACCGAATGGGCATCGACACTTGGGAGAAACTTTGTAAGAAGTTTCTCTCGAAATACTTTCGCCGGCAAAAGCGCAGAAAATCATCGCCGAAATCTCCCATTTTTGCCAAAACCACGACGAATCTCTATTCGAGGCATGGGAGAGATTCAGAGGTCTATTAAGGCGATGTCCACAACATGGATTCTCCAAGGAGCAACAAATCACGCAGTTCTACAGTGGACTGACATTTCAGACGAGGAGTATTGTGGATGCATCGGTAGGGGGCTGTTTATTGAACCGACGAGTAGACGAGGCGAGCCGTATTTTAGAGGAGATGGCTGCCAACAGCTATCAATGGCCAACGGAGAGAACGCCAATGGTTAAGCGGCGGTTGTCGAGACTCATTCAAATCTGACGGTGATGAAGCAATTCACTCTTTTAAAGATCGAATGTAAGACATACAATGCGAATAACGAAACCATCAATGCGAACCACTGAACGTATGCCAACCCCAATAACTTCCAACAACCTCCAGCAGGCTTCACGGTACAGAATGGTATGATCCAAGAACCGAAGAAGCCAAGTTTAGAAGACATGATGCAGCAGTTGGTTGTAAGCAACCAACAATTGGCAACGAACCAGAGTGCATTTATAAGCAGTACCGGGCAGAAAATAACTCATCTGGAGTCGACTGTGACGGCTATGGGGAAACACGTAAAGATGTTGGAAAATCAGATTGGTCAAGTAGCCGTACAGTTGAATGCACTACAAAAGACGGGCCAATTTCCGAGTGTCTGAGGTGAACCCGAAAAATCAATGTTTCGCCATCCGGACAAGGGTGGACAAGCTTACCCGAGCCCTACCGAAGAAGAAGAGGTGAAAGTAAGCTGGAGCGAAACTTCGCGATCATGAGCCCGATCGCGAAGAGTCCCGAGTTTTCCCCACGAAGCTTCGCGACGAGCACGCGTCCATGAGCCCGACCAGCCAGTTGTGCGTGCCCAGTTTGTTCGCGGCGACCAGCGCCCATAGCTCATACGCGAAGAAGGATTCCGGCCAACATCGCCTCGCGACCGCCCGGTCGCGAGGTCGTATGAAGAGTCTCGAGTCCAATCTTCGCACGTACACTCCTCGGTCCCATTTCCGAGTCGGCTAGTCAAGTCGAAATATGGCGAGGAGTTTGCTCGTTCAAAGAGATTTTCAAAAGTTGAGATCAATTTGCCTCTCTTTGAGCGCTGCGAAACATCTTGGGATACATGAAATTTTTAAAGGCGCTTGCAAGCAAGAAGAAATTAGGAAAATTTGAAAAATTACCCTATCCGAGGAATGCAGTGCCGTATTGCAGAGGAAGCTCCCTCTGAAGCAGAAGGATCCCGGCAGTTTTACGTTAGAGTGCAAGATCGCCGAGCAAACTTTTCCAAATGTATTATGCGACTTGGGGGCGAGCATCAATCTGATGCCTTTGAATGTATTCAACCGGCTGCACCTAGGAAAGATGAAACCGACGAAGATCTCACTGATGATGGGTGACAGGTCAGTCACATATCCTAAAGGTATCGTCGAAGATGTGTTGGTAAGAATTCGGGACTTTGTTTTTCCTGCCGATTTTGTGATTTTAGATATTCCCGAATTCAAACAACAACCGCTAATCCTAGGCAGACCTTTTCTAGCAACTGGTCGTGCTTTGATTGATGTGCAGGAAGGTAATCTCACGTTTTGTGTTAACGATGAGGAGCTCAAGATTTCCATATATGACGCCATCAAGCAACACGACGGTGAAAAGGGAAGATTGCTACTCGATCACATTCTTTGCCGCACATGTCACGCGCTTAGAGAGTACTTGTCCAATCGACGGGCATGAGGCAAGGAAGAAGTGGACTCGGCATAAAAATCCGAGTGATTCGTTCAAGCTTTGTGGAAGCAATTGTTGTGCAAATTGGTGGTCTGTTGTCAACGCCAAGTACAAGAGCAAATTGAAGTTTGGAAAGACCACAGTTGCCAAATTGCCTGATTGATAAGAGGTAACGTCGAGCTAGCGACGATAAATCCAAGCACTGGTTGGGAGGTAACCCAACATTTTACGTGCTTTATGTCTTTTGTTTTGTTTTCTTGTTTTTGTTGTTTTCTTGTGTCTTGCTTGTATGTTTTTAAGTCCCAATGTATATCATCAATGGTGAGGATTCTATCGATCGCCGGAGTAGCGCAACATATGAGGTACGGTCTCTCCCAATCACTCTCTACGCAAACATTATTGCCTCCATTGCTGCTGTTGACAATAAGTTTGGGGGGGTGGTCGAGTGTGATGTGATTGAGAGTCATTGTTATGTTTTGCGTTGTTTTGTTATGTTATTATATGTTGGGGCTTTTGTCTGGTCTTTTGTCTTTCTTTTCGTTTTGTGTCTGTCGATCAACGAGTTAAGTGAAGTTGTTAATCCATGTGGCCAATGACGATAGAAAATTTTTGTGGAATTTAATGATAGTGTACATGAGATGTTAGAAAATGACGCATGAATGACGTGAGAGTGCTTAGGCTTGTTGTTTTTCACCATTTGCTTAACCCGTGAGACTTGAGCTTCACTGTATAAACATCTTGATACAGTTTCTTTTAATTGTATCAAGATGTTATTATCTTCTAGAACTTGCCGTTCTTCTGTGTCGAGACTGCAATATGTGTTTCGAATTTGGAAATGATAAAAGGCCATCTTTGTTAGCCACATACTTACCCAAACACTAACCCGATAATATATACCATTTGTCGCCTTCTTTGAGCCTTTATTAGACTTATTCTTTCGATTAACCGGATGATAGGAGGTGAGGATGGATATGGGAATAAAAAGGGGTTGAAATTTTGATGTAGTTATGACGAAAAAAATTACTTTTAGAGAAATACATCTGTGGTGAAGAATAGTACCTTTGTTGTGAATGATAAACCCTATAAGCTCTAGAAAAGAAAAGAAAAAGCAATGATAATTTCACTATGTGTTTTGAGCATAAAGGGTCGTTAATCAAAGTATAGGTACCTTATGAGGGATAAAACGTCGATTTAGCACGTTGGAAAAGAAGAGGAAAATGGACAATGTCCATATGAGTTGATTGTATAGATGGAAGTGCTTGGAATATTTTTGAGTCACTTAGCCATATATTTGTCACGACCCGACTACTTAATCAGGTAATTAGGCCGTGACTCGGGGTTAAGAAGGAGATTTAACAACAACGGCTCAAACATACGTCAAGAGAAAAGATGATAGCAACTTTCTTTATGAATAAATCTAACATTTACGGTTCAAGAAGGTAAAATATAAAGTAGGTTTCAAGAATGTTTTGTCGACAAGAAGAATTTATCAACAATTTAAAACAAGGAGTGACAACGGTTCAACCGAATAACATTGAATCCAAGGAAAACCATTCTGAATATTCGAGAAATCCTTGTTCATCGAACATTGGACATGATCACTTTATCGTATCAGAACATATAAACAAGTAAGGTCAAAGCTCGGCAACGAAAACATGGCTGAGAATTATGTATGAAGACATAACTCTCTGGGCAAACAAACATATCAATAATAATAGAACAACCTTAATATGAATCAACATTTAGAGAAGCTCCTTCGCGCAGCATTCGATTCCAGCATTCTCTCCAGCTCAACCTGCATATTTAGAAATATATGCAGGGCGTGAGTACAAAAATGCACTCAGTGGGTATACGCCAAAAACATAAAGATAAACTTTACCCTTAGGGCTATAAACTTGACTTGCCATACCAAGTACTTTCATAAATAGATACTTACTTGCTTTCATCATCATAATATCATATGCATATGCATGTATCATGTTTGCATGCAACTTTCTTCTCTCCTTCCCATATCCACGGATTCTTTCTGCGTGTTGAGAAGTAGGCCTCCTTCTCAAACACCTTAATATCACATACCGAGTTGGACCGAAGGTTCTCAACTACGGTCATACCGACGTCGGTAAATTCTTTCTTTTCTTTCTTTCTTTCTTTCTTTCCGTGGATAGGTAGTGCATCATGCTTATGCTCATGCTCAAAACATTGGCAAGTCAATCAACTTTTCAAATCAATGCATATCATAAATCTCATGTCATCTTTCATGCATAATCATATCATATCTTTTAAAAACATTTAAAAGCATAAGCATACTTTTATAGAAAATACTTATACCCACCTGAATGTTCCTTAGAGCTAAGGAACTAATTCCCAATTCCATTTCCTTCTTTATCCATATCTTATCCTTATAGAACGGCATAAATGCCTATCAAGACCAAATAAGAACATTACTCATCTTAGTCGTCGACACGACCATATCTTCTCGATATCAAATCTAAGGCACTATGGTTTATCAAAACTTGGGTCATTGCATCCTCTAGCATCTTATTAATAAACAATTTCTATCGAAAATTGACAGTAACGTTTATAAAGCGATCGCCATATCAACACCGAGATCAACCAAACATAGCCCAAACTCCATCAATTCATCACCATATGTCTCAATGATCATATAAAACTCAACAATAAGCTTGATCATCTCATCTTAACCATCGGCGAAAATCCCTTAAGGCGTCACTTAAGGTCTAACGTCGAAAATCAACGTGAGGCGTCATCTAACACCAACGAACCTATATACATGCTCAACTATCATTAAATAACATCATTTTATCAATAAAACATAAAGATCAAAGCTTTAGCTTTGAAAACAATTTCACGACAAACTAAAATTTTACCGTTTTGAATACGTCTGCGGAAAAATCCGAATAAATCATTTAGGCTTTATTCATATCATAGAATTCAAATATGAAGTCAAAATGATCAAATAAAATCAAAATCAACAATATATGGACTTAGGGTTTCGGCCATAATAGGGTTTTTAATATAGTTTCGATTTCAAACGTTTTCTTGTTCCAAACAAGTTTATATCAATCCAATAACACATATATGAAGTAAATTCAACCATAACAACATCATAAATTCAAGATCCAACAGCCCCTTATTTTCGAATTTTACATGAATTTACAAACAATAACATATGCTTTACAAATTCAACGTTAAACAATACGTAGATGTCGAATCTATCAATATATCCATAAATAATCAACAAAACATAATCATTCATAATTCTTATAAAATGATCAAAAATCTGAATCATACATAAGAGCATGTTTATAAAAATTTAAAACCGTAGAGGTGTTCTCGGTACGAGATTATACCTCTATTCGAAGGCCGATCGAAAATTCAACGGCCGGATCTTCCTATTTTTGGATCATAAATTTCGAAATTGTGTGTGTGTGAGAGTGTGTGTGCTGCGTGAGTTTTGGGGAAGAAAATGAGGAAGATCATGTTTTGAAAGTATATGTTATGTAATAATTTAGTAAGGGTAAAATAGTAATTTCACATTATAAATTAATTTTTCTTTTATTTTTTCAAAACATAATGGTGCCAACACAATATTTTCTAGAGAATTCCATAAAACAATCTTCCATATTTTATTTTTGAATTTTCGTAATTAATAAAAATAATAATAATAATAATGTATTTTCATGTAATTTTCCAAAATATGCTAGAAAATTCCATAATTAATTCCCAAAAATTCCAAAATTGAATCTTATTTTCTTAACACTTTAAACTCATCATTTTCATCAATATAAAGTTGCAAAATTATAAAATATATAATAGGAACTCACTTTATAAAAATAGAGATTTAATTCCATTTTATACAAATAATGGAATTAAATATTCCATTTATTCTTAAATCCTTCAAAATCACTTTCTGAATTTTTCCATCATCAAATATCATTAAAATATAATAATTAAAAATATTTTTGGCCTTAAAACCATCTTAAATATTTTGCTCTTCATCCGAGCTTGATCGTAAGCGGCAAGCGTCACAAAAACGTAAATTTTAAATTCTCAATTTTAAAATCAAGACTTATTTGAGCATGTATATATCATCTTAAGACTATTTAAATCTAGGTCTTCTTATGTTCAACTAGATTTAAGAATCTTATCTCGATTCTATCTCAATTTCACGAAATTCTATCGTCTCGATGCGAAGCTTAACGTCAAAGCTTCGACTTAACCAACTCTTTCCTAAGGATGCAATGCCCTTCTTATTAAGCTCTTAATCACGAGCTAATCTACATTACGTAAATACGGGTATTACATTCTCACCCCTTACAAAAATTTAGTCCTCGAAATTTGTCGTCGACAAAAGCTCAGTACTTCTTTCTCATCGATCTTTAACTTCCATGTCATTTCTTCAAAATCATCATGCTTCCATATCGATCTAAGATGCATTCTGACTTTTCTTCGTTGCTTAAATCTTGTTCACGAACGTTTGCTCTCTTGATGTATCATGTGTTTTAGATTAAACACATAGCTTTGTATCTGTAGCATATAGAACACATCGCGAATATTTTCGAACTGGAAGAAAATGCTTATCTGTAGGCGACTAGCCAATATTTCTTGAATCTCGTACAGTTCGATACATCTCGATAACTTCTTGGATTCTTGTCTTTACTTGTCGTGCGATTACGACCATCTCTTTAATAAACTTCGGTCCAAGCACTTTCTTCTTCAAATCGTTTTAAATAAAGCGACGATCTACACTTGCTATCGTAAAAGACTTCATAGAACGTCATATAAATTGTCGTTCTGATCTTGTCTTCTAACATCTGGATGGTCCATTTAGATTGACCATCTATTGTGGATAAAAGCTGTATTGAAATTCAATCTTGTATTCATTTTTTAATAAACTCGTCCAACACGAGATGTACTTGGAGTCTCTGCTCGAGATGATTGAGACAAGCATTCCATGTAAACGTACTATCTCTTGACGTGCACTTGAGCTAACTTGTGAACTTCGTACATGATAGAGATCAGAATAACATAAGCGTTCTTCGTGAGTCGATCGATTGTCACCCATGCTTCGATTTGGATAACTGACACGTATGTCTTCTCATCTTTTCAACTTTATTCTTGAATTGTTCCCACGTAAAATTCCTTGATAGCCCGGAAGAAAGAACTTTCCGACGTGATCTTTACCAGCAACTGCCGATCCTTCACATCACGATATACGCAGGAGATTTTCTTAATCAGGGCTCGCCAAAACTTGGAAACTCTCTCAATGAAATGAATTCGTTCTTTTCATCAGCTGGGTTATCAACTTCATAAGGATAAAGCATTCGAGACAGAAAATTCTGTCATTCTACAATTGGTTTAAGGGGGAGAAAGTACAAGTAAATCGTGAAAAGAATTGTACTTTCTTATTCTTTTAGACTGGGGATTCTTCTTTTGGGTAATATACTGCATTACAAATGAATACCAAACTGTAGCATATCTTGCTTATCAAAACAGGATAAGGTTTTCAATCAACAAATAAATTCCGATCCCAAAGGTCTTCAAAATTGCTTATCACGAAGTTATGATGTGAAATGAAACAGTTGGATAACAAAATGATCGTATAGATATCAAGGAAAGGAATTTGTATCTCTGAGGAGTTTTACAAAACAAGGGAAAACTTTACCATCCTGGCTTTGTATATGAATGCTTTGATATTTCGACAAAACACGTCGATACGATCGATGACTAACAGCTTCCACTCGTCCACTAAAGGTTGCCACAAAAAGGCAAATGGGCGATATTTAGAATTGTAGTTGTCTTTGTGCCGACAAATGATACAACAAGTTCATACCCAAAAATCTCGAGACATCAAGGTCTCGATAAACTAACGATTCTTTGCTTAATTTCCAAAGGAAAAGTCTTGGGAACACAATAAATAGGATGGTGAATCGATGTAGGAATCTCAAGAGATGCGAAAGGCTGATCGCATTAATCTAAATCAATAAGGGCAATTTCAATATCGATTTAGGAATCATCAAATTGTATAAGATTTACATCAGATTTAGACATAACTAGCTGAGTATTTGATAAGGAAGATTCTAATTTTAGAATAAGGTGCTAGTATCATGCTCAGGCATAAAAGGTTTAACATCTATGGTTTCAAGATTTTCACCATCATCATCCTCAAATAGAGAGGAAAAATTATTAATTAATCGAAGCTGATGAACAACTCGCATAGATTTAGTAACAAGGAGAAAATGAATCAGTAAGAGGGGGTTCGAATGTCAATAATATTAGAATTTGATGGTGACTAGGAGTCTGGGAAATCAATTTGCTCAAAAACGACGAAACCAGACTCAATATGAACAATGGCAACAGCAACAACCCAAGCTTGCCACTCTTTAAACAATAAAGGATTCGATTGAAATTTCCATCAAATCTCGATATGCCTTGCTCCAAATGTTTTTCCCACAAACGATGGAATCAAGCAAGAAATTCGTTTAAGGTAAGCTACTCGTCTGATGCATATAGATAGAAATTCTCTTTGATCTTTGCTGATGAATATAAACGAAACGATGACAACATAATGATGACAACGAGATAACAACCACAGGACGACGACAAACAAGTCGTACTTTTTCGAGCTGTCTGGACGATTCTCGTCATCGCAGAAAAACAATACTCGAACTCTTGCGAAAAACTTATTCATATTGTTCTGCCATCTCTTCTCAAAACTTCTTTTCAACCTTAGCTCATAGAGCAATAGCTCATTTCAAACAGACATTTTCATATAACAATTCATTCATTAAGGCGTATACATTAACATCATCTGAGATAACCATAATCATCATACTCATAAACATAATCATAAGCATAAGCTTTTACCTGGTGAGCTAGAGATAACGGAATCGAATGCTGAGCTTCTCTTACGAACAACTGACTCTTTAACTCATATTCTCAATCGGAATCAAAGAACTGATTCCATAAACTCATTTTCTCAAGATAGACTCAAACAGATGACTCTATAAACTCAAATTCTAAATCAGAGTCAGCTCAAAAGAATTCATATGCTCAAGGTGCACAAAGATTCGCAAGAATTTACATGCTCAGATTTCAAGTCTGTACTCAGCTGTGACAAAGTTCACAAGGATTCACAGACACAGAATACAAAACTGTGCACAAACTGCACAAATTTACAAAGGTTTCACAGGTTCAGAATTCAAAACCGCTCTGATACCATTCTGTCACGACCCGACTACTTAATCAGGTAATTAGGCCGTGACTCGGGGTTAAGAAGGAGATTTAACAACAACGGCTCAAACATACGTCAAGAGAAAAGATGATAGCAACTTTCTTTATGAATAAATCTAACATTTACGGTTCAAGAAGGTAAAATATAAAGTAGGTTTCCAAGAATGTTTTGTCAACAAGAAGAATTTATCAACAATTTAAAACAAGGAGTGACAACGGTTCAACCGAATAACATTGAATCCAAGGAAAACCATTCTGAATATTCGAGAAATCCTTGTTCATCGAACATTGGACATGATCACTTTATCGTATCAGAACATATAAACAAGTAAGGTCAAAGCTCGGCAACGAAAACATGGCTGAGAATTATGTATGAAGACATAACTCTCTGGGCAAACAAACATATCAATAATAATAGAACAACCTTAATATGAATCAACATTTAGAGAAGCTCCTTGTGACATTCGATTCCAAACATTCTCTCGACTCAACCTGCATATTTAGAAATATATGCGGGTGAGTCTAAAAATGCACTCAGTGGGTATACGCCAAAAACATAAAGATAAACTTTACCCTTAGGGCTATAAACTTGACTTGCCATACCAAGTACTTTCATAAATAGATACTTACTTGCTTTCATCATCATAATATCATATGCATATGCATGTATCATGTTTGCATGCAACTTTCTTCTCTCCTTCCCATATCCACGGATTCTTTCTGCGTGTTGAGAAGTAGGCCTCCTTCTCAAACACCTTAATATCACATACCCGAGTTGGACCCGAAGGTTCTCAACTACGGTCATACCCGACGTCGGTAAATTCTTTCTTTTTCTTTCTTTCTTTTCTTTCTTTCCCGTGGATAGGTAGTGCATCATGCTTATGCTCATGCTCAAAACATTGGCAAGTCAATCAACTTTTCAAATCAATGCATATCATAAATCTCATGTCATCTTTCATGCATAATCATATCATATCTTTTAAAAACATTTAAAAGCATAAGCATACTTTTATAGAAAATACTTATACCCACCTGAATGTTCCTTAGAGCTAAGGAACTAATTCCCAATTCCATTTCCTTCTTTATCCATATCTTATCCTTATAGAACGGCATAAATGCCTATCAAGACCAAATAAGAACATTACTCATCTTAGTCGTCGACACGACCATATCTTCTCGATATCAAATCTAAGGCACTATGGTTTATCAAAACTTGGGTCATTGCATCCTCTAGCATCTTATTAATAAACAATTTCTATCGAAAATTCGGCAGCGTAACGTTTATAAAACGCATCGCCATATCAACACCAGATCAACCAAACATAGCCCAAACTCCATCAATTCATCACCATATGTCTCAATGATCATATAAAACTCAACAATAAGCTTCGATCATCTCATCTTAACCATCAACCGAAAATCCCCTTAAGACGTCACTTAAGGTCTAACGTCGAAAATCAACGTGAGACGTCATCTAACACCAACGAACCTATATACATGCTCAACTATCATTAAATAACATCATTTTATCAATAAAACATAAAGATCAAAGCTTTAGCTTTGAAAACAATTTTTCGCCGACAAACTAAAATTTTACCGTTTTTGAATACGTCGGCGGAAAAATCCGAATAAATCATTTTAGGCTTTATTCATATCATAGAATTCAAATATGAAGTCAAAATGATCAAATAAAATCAAAATCCAACAATATATGGACTTAGGGTTTTCGGCCATAATAGGGTTTTTAATATAGTTTCGATTTCAAACGTTTTTCTTGTTCCAAACAAGTTTATATCAATCCAATAACACATATATGAAGTAAATTCAACCATAACAACATCATAAATTCAAGATCCAACAGCCCCTTATTTTCGAATTTTACATGAATTTACAAACAATAACATATGCTTTACAAATTCAACGTTAAACAATACGTAGATGTCGAATCTATCAATATATCCATAAATAATCAACAAAACATAATCATTCATAATTCTTATAAAATGATCAAAATCTGAATCATACATAAGAGCATGTTTATAAAATTTAAAACCGTAGAGGTGTTCTCGATGAGATTATACCTCTATTGAAGCGCCGATCGAAAATTCAACGTAGGATCTTCCTATTTTGGATCATAAATTTGAAATTGTGTGTGTGTGAGTGTGTGTGCTGCGTGAGTTTTGGGGAAGAAAATGAGGAAGATCATGTTTTGAAAGTATATGTTATGTAATAATTTAGTAAGGGTAAAATAGTAATTTCACATTATAAATTAATTTTTCTTTTATTTTTCAAAACATAATGGTGCCAACACAATATTTTCTAGAGAATTCCATAAAACAATCTTCCATATTTTATTTTTGAATTTTCGTAATTAATAAAATAATAATAATAATAATGTATTTTCATGTAATTTTCAAAATATGCTAGAAAATTCCATAATTAATTCCCAAAATTCCAAAATTGAATCTTATTTTCTTAACACTTTAAACTCATCATTTTCATCAATATAAAGTTGCAAAATTATAAAATATATAATAGGAACTCACTTTATAAAAATAGAGATTTAATTCCATTTATACTGAATAATGGAATTAAATATTCCATTATTCTTAAATCCTTCAAAATCACTTTCTGAATTTTCCATCATCAAATATCATTAAAATATAATAATTAAAAATATTTTGGCCTTAAAACCATCTTAAATATTTTGCTCTTCATCAGAGCTTGATAAAAACGCTTGACGTCACAAAAGCGTAAATTTTAAATTCTCAATTTTTGAAATCAAGACTTATTTGAGCATGTATATATCATCTTAAGACTATTTAAATCTAGGTCTTCTTATGTTCAACTAGATTTAAGAATCTTATCTCGATTCTATCTCAATTCTTAGAAATTCTATCGTCTCAATGCGAAGCTTAACGTCAAAGCTTCGACAACCAACTCTTTCCTAAGGATGCAATGCCCTTCTTATTAAGCTCTTAATCACGAGCTAATCTACATTAAATACGGGGTATTACAATATTATCCTACCTTAACCAATGTGCCTACATTATAACCTATGAAAAGACCTTTTGGATCCTTATTTGAACACATTTGGCGGTGGAGATATTAGAGAAATGGCAAGCCTATGGTAAGATGTTGCATTGCATTGATCTGTGAGTGTATACATGTCCTTAATTTCTTTATGAGTTTGAGTGTATCCTCTATATTTTACACACATGCCGTTGTGAGGGTTGAATTAAATGAGTTTTTGCCTTCAATTGTTGTTTGTGATGAGTTGACTAATGTCGTCATGTGCGCTAAATCTTTTTGAGCGTTGAGATGTTTCCGAGGCTTATAATGGTTATCCTCTTTGCTACGCTCGTTGATCTTTCGTTGTGTCTTTCTGTTCTGTTTTTGTTTGAGGACAAACAATGCTTTAAGTTTGGGGGGTTTGATAAACGCGAATTTTACACGTTTATTGTTGATATTTAAAGATGAGTTTAGATCATTTAATGTGCGTTTATGTATCGATTCTTAATGTTTCATCTATTTCTAGAAAATACTGCTCTTGGGTGTTCCTTTGACGTTTTGTAGGTTTATATGTTGATAATCGAAGCAAGGAGCAAGCGAGCCAAAATGACGTTACGCGGTTCGGCGACCAGCCTAGCGACCGCTAGGGTGGCAATGAGGCACCCGATGGCGTCGAGAGGAAGGCGGCCGCGGTGGCGGGCGGCGGCACACACCCAAAGCCGAGATAGCTCTACTGCGATTTCGCGGCCCTTGCTAGCGGTCGCTAGCCAGGCCGCGAGGCTACCCTGCGAGCGAGAGCAGAGACCGCGAGCGAAGAAGAGCGCACGCGGGAGATACCTCGTGGTCGAGCTAGTGACCGCGAGCAACGATCGCGAGACAGCGCGGCAGTTGAGAAATTAGGGTTTCCATCCCTATCTATAAATAGGGGATCAACCCCACTCGCGCCTCCTTAGACCTAGACGCCCCCAGACACGTTTTCACAGCTTTTTCCTCAGTTTTTATAGATTTTAGTCTTTAATTTTCATCCCGTTTAGTTCTAGCTTTAATTTTCCGTTGTTCTAGTTTAGTTCTTCGTTGTTATCGATCCGGAACGTTTTGACCGATCGTTTTCCGTTGTTTTCCGTTCTTTCGCTTGAGATTGGATTCAAGACCAACCATTGTTCATCCAACACTTCATTACGGGTTTTATATATTTAATTTCTGTTTTTATGGTTAAATCGTATTTTATTCCGTTTATTATGTCTGGCTAGTATTCCGTACTGATCCTAGGGTTTGCATGATTCGATCCTATATGTTGTGATTTTTGTTATCGCTATTTACCTTCCAGGCATTGATTCATGATTCTTGGTGCTTATTTATATGTGTTGATTTCTGATCAATCTTGATGCATATCTAGTTGTCGGTTAATTACGTAATTGTATTAATTGTCAATCGATTTTGAATGCATGATAGGAATAAGCCTTGAGTCGTAGCTGAGATAGGATATTCTTAGGAAGCATATTCTTAGTGATCCTTTTGGAGTTACTTGTTTTCACCTAGAATGGTAGGAAAACTCGTAATCTCGCCGCAATTGTCGTAATTGAAGTTGTTGGTTATATTTGTGATCTTCCATCTTATGCGGATTAAAATTGGCTAATAGAAACAGGATAAACATACGTTGTGGATAGGATTAATGCATCCCTAGGGTTAGTCTCTCTTATCTGCTTTTATCTTCCGTGTGTTTATTGCTTTTTTTATTTTTCGCATGGTTACGCTTTGCTTTGGATTAAATTCAAGCCCTTAAAACCTTTCACCCTTTTTCTGTGCTTGAATAATGATGAATTATCGTTGAGCTAGCTTCTGTGTTTTCGTATTACAATCCCTGTGGATACGATACTCGACTTACCTTCTATATACGCCTTTTACGTGTGAAAAAGGGAGCGATCATCTAGTGTTAGACTGATATATTGCTACTATGCCTACCACATAACATATATCGAGTTTTTGCACAACATCACATACATGATACTTCCTATGACAGAAGCGTAGAGAATGCATCTCATTTCCTCTATCTCATTTGTATTCTTCAGCGACTGTTTCTTAGATAAAGGAACGTCATGTCTGAAGGGTAACAATCCCTTCCTACTTTTTTGCATGCTAAAATGAGTAATCACAATATCAATGTAAGATGCTTGAGATAAGCTCAACATTTTCTTCTTGCGATCTCGGTAAACCTTGATCCCAAGAATGTATGCTGCATCTCCTAAGTCTTTCGTCTAAAATTTGTCAGTTAACCAACTCTTTACGTCTGATAACAGCTTCACATTGTTGCTAGAAGGATGTCATCTATGTAAATTGCAATAAATACCACGTCACCATTGACATCTAAACGGTACACATAACTCTCAGTTGGATTTATATACTGAAAGCAGAATGATTGAACTTCTATACAATGTTTTATGTTACCACTATTACAATCTCATATCTGAATTATTTAGTTGATTGCATATTTTATTTCATTATCTCATACAAGACTTAGATCATACAATGCGTAGAAGATCATAAAAGTTTGTATGATTGGTTCAGCTAGTTGAGATATAAAAAGGATCACAGCTGAGACAACTTGAGGACGAGTTGTTGGTATAAGCTGTAGTATAGATAAGAAGTGACTTGACTTGGTTGCTTGTCGATGCTGGTACGTCTTGACGTATTGATGGATCATAGTGAGATGAGTTCTTATGACGGTCGTGAAGAACCTAGATCTTGGTGACTTTACATTGATCTAAACCTCGATAAGATTTTAGGTGAGTATGAGTTATTGACCATCACTTTGACTTGTTATGGGTGAGTGTTACAAGAGATAACCCAAGATTCTCCGCATCTTGGGTGTTGGCAATGCTTGTATGTCATGCTAGTTACCTGTATCGAATCACTATATCCGTTTAGGATGATGACGTACCCTTAAGATGCTCAAAATGTTTATTGTACTAAACCCTGCAGGTTTAGCTAGCTCAAGTGCAATAATAAGGTTAAGTGGTACTACTTAAGGAATTAAAGAGATTCGTTATTTTAATCAGTTAGAGTGCAATAAATAATTAATGGATATGCTATATCTTAAGTACGGGGATTCGTAAGTCTAAGTGCAAGCCCGGCTCAATTTCGGTAATAAAGGGGTAAGTAAGTATTTGTTCTCTAGTGGAATGAATAAATGTTTATGAAGTGATTTATGTTCTGGGATGAACATAAGATTCTTAATTCATTTTAGGACCATCTTTATTTCTTGCATTTGATCAATGGTTTGGCCCATCAAGGTCTAGAACTGTCATATTTTCATTCCCCATATGTGGTCCCATTGGGACACTGTTCTTATTTATGTATTATTTTAATACATCTCCAATATTTAGATAGATATTATTTGATATTATTAGATATCATGAGATAATTATGCTAGATATTATTTATCTTCAAAGATTGAATATAATTATTATCTTTGTTAGATATGCAAGTATCCTATTGTTCCGACCAAATTGTACTACTAAGTCGCTCGCAATAGTACGAGCTCCCTATAGGGTGGTAAGGTCGACCCAAGTCGAATCTCTCGAGGAAGACTTAACAGGGCTTATGATGTGTTACGATAAAAACGATAAATCTAAATCCTAAACTTGATTAGGGGATACTTAACTAAAATTGACAGGAAATTAAATCACGCAAACGATTCAAATAAATGTTCAAGGCAATCCAATAGCAACAGAAGTAATTCAAGAGTGTGAGAAAAACTAGGGCATTAGGTTCTTCGCCTTGATTAAATGCTTGCTTAAGAAATCTACCTACTCATGTAATCTCCTCTAACCTATAATCCAAACACTCGACTTTCGTTCCGTGGATTAAACCTAGGTTATAATATTTCACAAATACATAAACTATTAGAGTACCCGTTTCCGGTAACCTCTAACCCAATTGATTCCTATGATGCAACGTATCTATCTCTCGATAATACACGAAAACATAAACAATTAAATGGTGATCAATCACTTAACAGTAAACCCTAAGATTCAATTGGTATACTCAATCAAAACAAATAAACAATCAATCAATTTGAATCACCCAACCCTAGAAAAAGATTAGTTCATGCTCATCTCACGGTTCAAACAATTGAAATCAATAAAAATCATTACTCAATAATTCAATGGAAGAAAAGAGAATAACAATCCTTACAATCGCAAAAGTCGTTGATGAATTTCTTCAATCAAAGTTCTTGAATCAAATCAAATGCAAAGGAAAATACTTAGAAAATAAAGAAGAAAAATAGTGCATGAGAATGTGTCCGTCCTCTTGAGAATAGCGGCTGATTCTCTATTTATTCAACCCTCGAAAAGCCCATTTAAGACATCGAATTTGGGCCCAAAAATCACGCACAGCGCCGGACGGGACGAAGTGCTGGACGTGAGCGCTCTCTAGAAAGGTCAGAGATAGGAACCCAGCGCCGGATGGAAGTGGAGCGCCGGACGCGGGCGCTCTCGGGAAAGAACAGAGAAAGGAGCCCAGCGCTGGACGTAAGCGGAGCGCCGGATGCGTGGGGCGAGATGAGCAAACCGAGCGCCAGACGAGAAGACCGCGCGCGCTGGGAAGGCTGGGCACGGTGTCGCGCAGTGTGAGGCGCTGGGAAGCCAGTGCCGGACGGAGTGGGCGCTGGGGCGTTGGGGTAGGCGAAGCGCTGGGTATGCTAGCGCCGGAAGGAGTGGCGAAGGTGCGGGAGGTAGCGCTCGCTAGTGTGGGGCACACTTGGGAGGGGACTGGAGCAGCTGAACGCGCGTTGGGAGCTTTGGAGCGCTCGCTGGGCGCTGCCCAGCGCCGGATGCGCTCGTGCGTACGCGTGCGTGACTTCGCGGTTTCGCTCCGTTCTCTCGTCGAACTCGAATTGAGATCCGTTTGCGCCTATGGACTCCTATCGAGATGCTATTCAATATAGGGTAGCTCTTGGTGGGTTAATTTCATCCTATTTAGTACCATTTTTCTACAAAACATCAAAACAAACCAAGTAAGTCTGAATCGATAAATACTAATCAAACCAACGGCATAAATAGGACAAACCATTGAAAAAGACATGCAAAACAATACCGAAAAATAAGCACAAAATCATACTAAACAACTCCTCCACACTTAAACTTTTGATTGTCCTCAAGCAAACATCATCATCATGACACGAGAAAAGAAATCAAGAAAACATAAATTCAAATGGATAAAACATGACTTCACACCATCCTAGAAATTCTAAACCAATACACTTCTCAACATGATAATTAATCAATAATTGATTGAGCGTGAGGCTTAGTCCAAGAAAATCACAATTTCGATCTACATGCATTTAATAATCGAAAAACCAATTCATATATATCCTTGCATAACAAATCTCATTTTCATCATAACACACAACTTCCAATACTAGATGTGATGACTCAAGGAGGATTATAGGACAATATTCATTAAGTTAAACCTTCGAGTTGAAAACCCGAGTATCCTAATGTGGTTTTCCGTACTCATCACTTTTGAGCTTCCATTCGAGAAGCAACATGGAGCGAGAGGAGTAGAGCCCCTTATTCCAACCTTAAGCTCACTTATTTGACCATCAACAAATTATTCCAACTCTTTTTTTTTTAATAATCTTTTTCATATTTTCATAATTTTTTTTTCGAGATAAGACACACAAGGGGACCATATAAATAGCAACGACAATCAACCACACATATCACTTCATCACAATTTACTTCGACGTGCCCCACAACTAGATCAATCATTAACAATTATCAAGCCAAGTCACACATCGATAAGAATTACTAGAAATCAGTTCGGACGTGCATACCCAATCAAATCATGCTCACTCAACTCTACTCGTATACTAGACGATAAAGCATACTCAAATCAAAACAAAAGATATAAAATGGAGGACGACACACCCATACAAACACAAGTCACATGCAAACACACAAAGACGGCAAGCAGGTCTCAACACTTTAGACAAAAGCCATAAAGGTGAAATGTAGAAGTGAACTTCCCTGAAATTGGGAGAGCATGTCAACTAGGTACGGCGGTGACGACGTCCAGTGGCTTGCAGCTCGCCACAATTTTCATCTCACTTATAAAACCTGAAAAGAAAAAGAAAAGGAAGAAAACAGATAAAAACAATTAAACACGTGGGTTACCTCCCACGAAGCGCTAGTTTTAACGTCGTCAGCCCGACTATTGATTCCTCATTTTGTTGAATTTTGTCGGGCGAGAAGCTTTGATCCGACTCTCATTATCCAACGCGCCTCTGCTAGGCGATAACCATACTCCGGTGAGTAAGGTGGCGGCTAATTCAACTTCTCATTGAATTGTGCTTCACCCCGATCTTTCTTACACTTAGCTTGGAGTTTGGGGTCAGTCTTCTCACTGTTGATTTCTTTATGACCTGATTTATTGTCAATTTCTTCCTTAGACATCTGTACATGCAAGACCTTATTCTCGTCCGAAATATCAAGTGCAATGATAGAAAAACATGATGCAGTAGTAGAAACAGGAGAACTATCACTTGTACTACTAGCACGGAATGTCTCCATCGTTCCCAAAACAGTCAAGCTTATCAATCCTTTAGTAAAATCAATTAAGGTATTTGTTGTAGCCATAAATGGCATACCTAACAACAACGGATGTCCACTCATGTTTTACTGTAATACCCCGTCTTTTTAAGCTTCTGTTTTTGCATGGCACGTTTTTCGAGAAAATGTCAAAGGTTGACTTTTGTTTCGGTGATCGACCGTCACGAAACCTCGAGGCGTTGTGAAGAGTGTCTTATGACGAATTCATAGACACTAAGTATGCGAGGTTTTCGACCACCCATGAAGGTTTGGCACTCAGGGAAGTTATCGAAAACCGGACTTTTCATTGGTCTTTAAAAGCATATCTTGTTTATAGTCATTGTGTCCGTATTTTATTTCGTGTCCATGGGTACCAAGTTTGCTAAATTTGGAGTCCGTTTGCAAAGTTGCGTCGCTTTTGCGTTTTGAAAAAGGCGCGCTTGCAAGAGAACAAGTGATCGAATTTTCCTATAAATAGGAGGCTACTCCTTCATTTTCAACGTTCATTTCCTTCGTCTCTCTGTGTTTACGGAAGAGCCGAGCAGCTCCAGGTACGCTGCGGAAGCGCTGGAGGAGTGGGGATCGAGCCGGGGAGGCTCAGCGGCGGCGCCATTGCGCTGCTGCCGAGCCACCACCGCCGATCAACCACCCCCCGGGCAGCCCGTTTTTCTGTTTTTGTCCTTTTCTTATTTTGATTCCGCCTTTTAGTAGATCGTATAGCATAGAACTCGGGATTCTAAAGGGACGAGGCGGAAAACGGCCGGAGGCCGGCCGATTTGGCCAAGACCGCCGCCCCCCTCACGCCGCCGTGAGCTTGTGGCCGCCGATTTGGTGGCCACCGAGCCACCTTGGCTACGGGTCCTTTAGGTTTTAAGTTCCGGCTATGCATTCTACTAAAGTACCGATTCCTTTTTTACATTTTCGCGTTTCTGCATGTCGGGATGTTTTCCGTTGCTTCGAGTTTTCTAAAGGAAGTACATGCCCGGGTTATCCATTTTCAACGTCGTTTGTCATTCCATGTTCGTCGTTATGCATATTGCTTATGTTTCCATTTTCATGCATTGATTTTGGATGGTTTATCCTAGATCTGAGGATAGGCATCGATTTTTGAAGCTTCTTCGCTGCTAAGATTTGAGTCAACTTGCATGCATGCATATTTTGAAAGTACCCTATTATTGGTCTTGATGCCACGAATATATTTCCTTACGCATCGAGTTGATTTGAAAACCCGAGAGTGCCAAATGTGGGTTCGTAAAGTCGAAACCCTAGTTTTGCTACGATCTTCATTTGGATCACGTTGTTGCTTTGCTTTGTGAGATGTAACCCCAAAAGTTGTTCCGTCTTGTTACCAGGTACCTACCAGTGCGATCGGTGAAGTCATCGGATCCGTAGATATCTCTCGGTTGACGTTTTCGTCTGTTCAGGTTGGGTTATATATGCTTATTTTGAGTTATTTACTCTGATATTTCAAAATAAAACATGTACGCCGTAAAATGTTTTGTGAAATTATTACTGTTCTCTGATCCAAGATATGGTTCTATCATGGTTGTGCACGGATCTCTATTCGGTGGGTTAATCACCATCTTGAGTATTGATCATAAGGGGATAGACCCCGAACACGTGGTTATGGTTCTGAAGGGGATAGACCCCGGAAGTCCACACGGAAAAGGTAATGAGGTGGTTATGGTTCTGATGGGGATTTGACCCCTGAAGTCCACACCGAGTTAGCCGCTGGATACGTTCCGGGCGTGGGCCGATTGGATATATTCCGGGCCGAATGAATGTCATGTGATGGGCTGGTGGGATACGTTCGAGCCGTGGTTCATGGTTCTATGATGGGAGTAATGATAATAACGGATCGGTATCGAAAATGAAAAATCTATTTTGCTTACTTAGAAGTAGATTTACGTTTAAAACCTTCTAAGGTAAGTGCTCTAAACACGGCCTCATGATTCTTTTGATTTATGATAAAACCCGGTGAGTGCGCTAGTACTCACCCCAAAACTTTTTCAAATCTTTTCACGGATGGAGGAAGAATTTGGACCAGGCGACGCCGAGGGGTGGAGCTGCGGGTTCTTCATGCTATGCTTCCGCGATGTTGTGTTATATCGTACTACGATAATTATGGATTCTTGTCCCTTATTTGCTTTCGATTGGGAACAAGATTTGTTATGTTATTCTCGTGAGTCTCGTCTGAGCATGCTATGTGGTTGACGGTCTAGTTGACATGATGTAATGCTATTTTGCTTTCTTGCATTACTTATAATAAACCGAGATCATGTTTTACGAAGTTATGATATCGATATTATTCTTGGTGGATTGTTTGTGCACCCTCCCTTCGTGATATGTCCTAGTTATAGAGGAGATGCCCGATTTCATGGTCACATCTTCTTATCATGTATGTTATATGTATCCCCTTCTTCCCCGCTTAACCCCACCCCTAATCACACCCCGCATCCGTGCCTTCCTCGGGAATTGGGCGTGTGAGATGGTGTCGCAGCGGTTTTCCGGCATTGGGTATCTAAAGTTATCTGATACCAGATTGGTATCAGAGCAATGTTCTTGGCCCTGACATCTATCTTTGTTATCTGATACCAGCATGGTATCAGAGCAGTTTTTCTGGCTTTGGGTATGTGTCTATATCGTTTGATTTCAAAGCAGTTCATTTGCTTTATATCTTGTACGTTCTTGAAATTGAGTGTTTAGAACTTGTTCTTCTAAACTGTTCATCAGGTACAGCTACCCTCAGCTCACCGTCAGGCCGCCTCCTTTAAAAAGGGGATGAGGTATGTGTTTATTTGATGATGCTTTATGTGGTTATGTGATGCTTGATGTGATCTTGGTTTCATGTGTTTTGGCCTGGTAAGAGTTTACGTGATGTAAACATGATGTAGATGAGATGTGGATGGATGGTGATGTGGATATGGAAGTGATTGTTGATGGAACAAAAAGGGCCTGTGTGGCTGTGATGTGAAAATCGTTTATACGATATGATGTGATTGATGTGATCACGTATGGTTGATGTAAGTCTATGTGTTTACATAGCAATGTATTGTTGATTGAAAATCTTGTTTATTTTGATAAACGAGTGCTTGTAAGTGAATCTGTGATTTGCTTACGTGATTATTATGATAAATATCGATATTGATATGGATATGTGTTGAAATGAACATGTGTATGAGACATGATTACCCGGATGTTGGGATGGTAAAGGAAGCGTGAATATTTGTTGTTGTTTTATGGTGAACTAACATGTAGGTTTATGGATATTGATGGCCCGCACAACGTTGGTTGAGATCTCACGAATGGATGAGCATATCCAGTAAATTCGTGGAATGTACCGGAATATTCATGAGCCATTGGGAGTATTTACGGGAAGATTTGTTGGGTTATGGAGAAAGGTTCGAGATAGTGGGAAAGTATCGAATCTGAGGCCTACTATCGGATGACCGAAAGGCTACCAAGCAGTTGGCAACCATGGGCGAAAGCAAGGACATGTGTTGTTCGAGCGGGATCTATCACGAGGCACCTTACCTTGGACTTCAATGAGTTCATTGCTCGAGTATGGAGACGGTGGACGGACCACCGAGGTATACCATCGAGGATGATGTGGTTGCGAGACACCGAGGACCGATCGAGATCGATGATAGGGATGATGTTCCCGAAGAGCCATTGGGAGAACAACCATCAATCGAGCGATCGCCAATGCAACAGATACACCGGTCACTACACCTCCATCGACGATCCTTACCTTCCGGAGGACCAAACGACTTTGAGGCGGGAACTTCGGGGCGAGAGATATTGTCCGTCCGGCGGTGGCAAAGAAAAAGCCCGAATCGAATCTTCATGCCACCAAAGCGTGTTGGCCGGCATCCGAAGGCGACTACGAGGAAGAAGAGGAGGACCCGGATGAGAATAAGGAGGGCGGTGAGGACTCGGAGGACCCGGTGATCCGGATAGCCGATGACTACGATGAGGTCGAGCACATTGAGGAAAGGCAAGCGCGAGAGATGAGGACTCGAGCACGCTTTCACGATACTCAGCGATCGAGCACGCAGCTTGGATGGGATCATACCAAGAGAGGCTTGCTTCCATGCGGGATCGTTTTCAAGCGGCGGCCAATTCAAGCCCCGATTGGAAGGAAAGAAGATGAGGAGAGAGAATAGAACCGCCGGGACGGCGGGGAATAGTGGATGGATATGGAGGACGGGGATCTAGGTAGTCGGTGTGTACAGTGACAGTCGCAGAGTCTGCTAGAAGCATGGACAGAGCGGCATCTTTTGTGAGAACCGAGTCGATTCTTTTGCTCACATCGACCTTTTGGTGACATACCTTGATCTTGTATTTTGTGATCCTTCATGGACACCGAATATTATCGATACTACGCCGTCTATGACGGGATGTTTATGTTTTGATGCTTATCGTGATATGAGCTATGCCATGATGATATATGATCTATGTGATGTGTGATGATGATGTTATGTGAAATGCATAACGATGATATGTTGACAGGATTGCATGATTATATGTGATCGTGCGTGATATGTGGTATATGTGATGATATGTGCTATGGGTGATGATATATGTTATGCGATGATACCCGGTTATCTATGCGAAAGCGTTTCTAATGTTTCAAACGTCGATGCGTAATGCCGAGAACAAGGAATCGAGGAACAATAACGTGGAAGAAGCCGGGAACCACCTTTGTTCGGCATGCGATCGAGAGTTTCGCAGCGTAATCCCCTACGTTCGACGGTCTCGGCGAACCGATCGACGCTGAGAACTGGATACGATCCACCGAAAGGATCTTCGAATACATCGGCTGCGAAGAAGCAGAAAAGCTGAATTGCGCGATCTTTCAGCTAACCGATGAGGCTGATTTCTGGTGGGAATCCGTGAGAAGGACCCTAACACCAGGACAGTGGGCAAGGTATACGTGGGAAGATTTCAAGGAAGAACTCATGGAAAAGTACGTGCCTGGCGTTTACAGGCAGAGAAGGCAAAACGAGTTCTGGAATCTTCGTCAAGGAAGAAGGACGGTCACCGAGTACGATCGCTCGTTCAATCGTCTGTCACGTTATGCTACGCACCTGGTTGGCACCGAGGTCGCCAGCGCGATAGGTTCGAGAGAGGACCGACCGAGATCGAATTTCGCTCGTCAGTCAGGGAGATCTGACGTATGCGCAGTCCTTGAACCGGGCATTAAACATTGAGTCAATGTTGCCCCAGGAGAGAACAATGCCACCCGGACAGCCATCTGACGGAGGAAGAGGTAAGAGGAAATGGGATGATCGAGGGAAAGGCAATCAGGTGTTCCAAGGGAACCAGAGCGGTCCAGTGATTCCAAGGAATCAAGGCATTCAAGAGAGAGAAAGGCAACCTTGGGGAAGGAATTTCCAACCCATGCGGCAGGGTGTGGAAAAACCTTGGTGCCAGAAATGCCAAAGGAATCATTTCGGCGAGTGCAGGCAAGGTAGCACCGAGTGCTATCGTTGTAAGAAGTCTGGACATTACGCTCGAGATTGTCCGTTAGGAGGGCCAGCAATGCAGCCGCCAGTAAGGCAGCATCCAGCTCCGCAGAGGCAGAATCATGCTCCGCCGAGGACAAACAACGGAGCAGGAGGTCACCCTAGGCCAGCAAACCAAAGGCCACCGCAGCAAGCAAGGGTGTACGCCTTGAATCAGCAGCAGGCAGCTCAAGCTCCCGGAAATCTTGCAGGTGTAATCCATATGAGGGATTGTAATACCCCGACCATCTAAACTTGGTTCAGAATGAACCTAATTTTGAAATTAGGATTTTGCATCAGTAATAATAATAAAATATTATATGAATTACATATATGAATAAGAGTTATGTAAGTTGGTAAGATTTTGGGATTGATCCCCAAATGAATTTAACTATTGCAATATATATATATATATATATATACATGCATATATAATGTGTAAAGCAAATAAGAAAAAGAAAAAGACGAAAAAGGTGAATGAAAGAAAATAAAAATAAAAAAATATATATGTGTATAGTATGTGTGTGTCGTATATATGTAAGTCTTTGAAATTGTGTGTGTGTGTATATATATATATATATATATATATATATATATATATATATATATATATATATATATATATATATATATATAAATAGTATATGTGCAAAGGTGAAATAGTGTGTGTGTTAGGTGTATGCATGCATGCTTAGTTGCTGTGTGCGTGTATTTTTGTAAAAAAAGTAAGGTAAAAGCAGCAAAAGTAATAGGATCAACTTGTTCCAAAATTTTTATTCTCATGCTTCTTTTTTTTCGTAAGTTACAGAACAGAGGAAAATAATAATAACTTTCTCCTTCAATCTTTCTTTCTCAATTTCTCGTCTCGTTTTCGATCTTTCGTTAAATCCGAACCGATACTAAGGTTAGTCTCGTCATTACCTACATTCCTATGGTTTAAAATTTAAATTTGGTGCATGTTTTGTATTTATGTATTTATTTTTGAAATGTATTAAAAATAGGGAGATGATGTCAAATGCTAGAAGTCGAGAACTAATGTTGTTCGTATACTCCATATATACTAGGATTATGAATATGGTTAAAAGTTATTAAGGTTAGGTTTTTGCTCATTTTTAAAGCCGAGCTATAGTCGATTTTTCGATTTTTATGGAATGAAATGACTTCGTATTTACGGTCTATGTTAGCCTACTAGCATATAGAATTAAATTGGGAATTTTTCGTACGCATTAGGCTAGAAAACTTGTTTGGCTGAAAATCTAAAGCTCCACGTTCGGATTATCCGATCTTTGTTTGTCAAATGTTATCACATATCTGTATTCTATGATATATCTAGCATGACATATAAATTTATCATAATTTTCTGGGTATGTTAGGTATTTTCCTAAAAATATCATGTATCTAAAGTTACTGCTCGAGGATACCGTAAGCGTTATACGAAATGTAATGTGACATATGAGTTAGACAAGATATAATAAGTAAACGATTAAAGTTTGGAAGAAATTGATCGACGTTTGCTTAGTTAAGTGTGAGAAATCAAGAATAGTTTGTTATTAATATTCGAGCATGTGTGTGCGTAGAGTTATGATTATCGCACAGAGTTATGAGTTATGCCTAGTTAAATATGGTTTTCTCTGAATAGTTGAAATAGACATGAGATATAAGAAATGAAACGAGGACTTAGAATTTTGATGTGGTTCGATGTTAATGAATAAGCTTGTCCCCAAGCTAAGAATATAAATAAGAAGTTTAAGCTGATGAGAAAATATAATAAATGGATGAAAATAGTGGCTCCACTATGACCAAGTGGAACCAAATTGAGATATTTTATATCTCTTCTTCAATAACGATGATGCAAAATCCTAAGATATTAAGAGTTGCCTAGTACGTTAATGATAATCAACGTTATCCAAGAACCAAATAAAGTACTAAACCTTTCTTTACGTAAAGGTAAAAGTACGAAGGTGATGAAGAAGAGAAGGAGAAATCTGTTTGTGTTGAAAGTATATATCGGTGGGCTTTCTTACGAAGCGATGAACCTAAATTTTTCATCCATGATGATGCTTTCTTGAAATCAAGTGATATGAAGTATTTGATGATATTGATTGCCAAAATGTTTATGTTTATGTATGAATCCTATCTGTGTTGGTTCGCCAACTATGAATGATAATCAATCGGATCCTATGCTAGAAGGTGCCTAGTACGGATTAACGTGTACACTATGGTGATTTGTGTCTTTGAAAGGTTTTCTCGGCGGTCCACGTCCGTGGGAGGTGGCCACCTTCCGACGATATATTCTGAATAGGGATCATCTTGACGAGAAAATGGTCCGCCCGGGCAATTTTATGAAAATGAAAAGTATTTAGTAAGCACAGGCATTTCCAATAAAACCCTGTGTGTTACTGTGATGGGCAGTTCAATATATGTTATTCAAAGTTTTGGCATATGTCTACTGAGTACCTAGTACTCAGCCCTGTATATTCGTTTTTGATGTGCAGGTTGAGCAGGTGTTGCGATGGTGATGTGTTGAGCGGAGTAATCTTTTGACGATGTAAATATACGTAACCTTGAGTGCATATCATCATATATGCATTTCACACGATTCCGCTGCAAACACTTGAATATGCTGTCTTTTGCTAGAATATGTAAACAATTACTCTTTTGTCGAGCATTCTCTTCTGGCTCGAATATGTAAATTATACCACATCGATCACTGAGATCCTATGTATATCCAGTATTATCTTTTGTTTCACACAGATGAATACTCAACCCCTTTCTTCCCCGTTTCTTTTATCCCATCCCGAGTCGCAGCTCCGGCTAAGCCGTCCTTAGGGATAGCGGGCTGTGACAGAGTGGTATCAGAGCAGTTCATTTGTTCTGAACCTTAGAAATTTCTTCAAAAGCTATGTTCTGATCGAATCTCTTGACTTATAAGAATTTAGTGAACTACGCTCAATACTCCATCGCATCACGCTCAACTCAAATGAGGTAAGAACTTCTAAAGATTTAAAAGAAAAGTGTGGTATTAAAGTTTTGAAGGATTGGAGTTCCAAAAGTTTTAAATGACATGTCAAATGATGAGGTGAATCTTATTTCAATGATAAAGGAAGTATGTGAATGATTTATGTCCAAATGCTGTTAAATGCATTCATGATTACGATGAAGCATGAATGAATGAGTGAAGTATGTACCTATGAATGAAGCATGAATGCATGAATGATGAATATGAATATGTCTTTCAAGAACGTAGATTCTTTAATATGTATGAACCCAGTTGTTACACAATATATAGCTATGAATCAGGATTTCTCTCTTATCCTGTGAACAAGAATGAATGAGAACCCTGAATATTTAAGATTCTACCAAAATAAAATGTCATCAACGATATGAACGAGATGAACTGGAAAGTTATGTACGGTAAGGGAATGAAGTGGAGGAGTGTAGATGCTCAGAAGTATCCAAACGAATGTCACTATGCGATAGTGCCATGAGCATAGTCTTTCCCATTCAGTTGTTCATGCGTGACGGAACTCTGAATTGACTATTGCTTTTCCGACAGAACCTTAAAAGAAATATAGTAGAATGATAAGTTAGTTAGTATCGATTGATGGTTATTGGATAGATGAGTCATGGGTTAGTAGAACATAGAATTCCAGGAGTTACGATATAGGGTTAAGTATGCTTTGTGTAGGTTTACATATGGTTTGTTGAAAACCTTTACTGCTTAAGATTACATGTTATCGGTTATGTTTTCCAACTAACTGATTATAGTACTCTCCGTTTGTAGATGGCACGGAAGATACATACAGCGAGGAAGAGAATTCCACGAGCTACTCCAGATGAGATTGTTAGAGAGTATCGTAATTATCAGCAGGACTACGGTGATAATCTAGGAGAGTTTTTAGCACACTATGTCCACATGTGGACTGCTGCCCATGCCCATGGGGTTACTGATTTTGATGGAGTGATGCGTCTGATCACACGACTACCTCCTGACTGGGAGGGATACGCTCGGGAAATATCTGGAGACTACATCTTTCGCAGGCATGATAGTTTCGACCTGGAAGGAGACCTACCTAGATTTGCTTGTCATCTAGGTTACGTCTTTTCTGTTTGGAAGGCTGCTCCTAGGGGACCCTATCTTCCACCTAGAGAGTTCACGTGGCGTGACCCGACACCTGAGTGGTTATACCAGGAGATTCCCGTTTGACACGCTACCCCACGATTTACGCGGGTATGGCGGGGAGCGACCATGAGGCTGGACCTTCACGTCCCAGAGCACCAGAGATTCCGCTCTTACCTCCACCAGGTTTCGATCTATTTCCATTACCACTACCAGATATGCTACTTCCGCCAGGTCCACCACCACCACCAGCTGAACCGTACCCACCGGCACCAGAACTTCAGGTGCATGACCCCCACCAGCTCGTGGAAGGTTTGATCCGAGATGTTCGTGTTCTCCTCGAGGCTGGCGCAGTTCAGGCACATATGGGTGATGATGAGGAAGAGGATCCAGAGGAGAATCGGAGGAAAATGAGGAAGATCGGAAGAAGATGAAGAGGTCCGGATAATGAGTATCAAGAGGAAAAGGAAGCACCGACCTACGGTACCGTATCATCTCGCCTTAGCCCGACATATTTTCCTAAAGACCGACACTCCGAGTCTAGAGTTGTAGGACTCATGGACTCATATGTACATAGTTTTGATCGTATGTTAGGCGGAAGCGAGGATCTGTATGGACCGTTCCGTGGTTATGCTATGACTCTCTAGTAGCCTTACGGGCGTAGATCTTTTGCATCGCTCCGTGGCTTAGTATATTGGAAGAATGTATTGATAATAACTTTACATTGAAAATGATGCCGCCTACGTGGGCGACTTAGACGTGTAAGGACCCGATACGGACGAAGGACCCGTTGGATATAAAGATCCAAGAACCCCACGTAAAGAGTTAGGCGCGCCTCCTAGATCGAGAATCCGCTTGATCACCCCTAGAGCGTAGAAACCTCGACCCGCTGACTATATAATTCAGCCAAGAACCTCGGTATGGTTGAACGCCACAAGACCTTGCTCAAGTATCTTGATAAGTTCATAAACAAGTGAAATACTCTACAAAGAGGATTTAACTCACAAAGCAAAAGCTATTTTCGTTCATATATCAATGTGTATCCTTACAAATGATTTACAAGCCTATTTATAGGTTGCAAATGACTCTTGAAAAACCCCACACTTATAACTATATTAAAAACCCTTAATTATCCTCAAATGAGCATAAATAACATGGGTGACTCTTGAGTTTGTAACAGCCACTCATTTACAACTTATTCAATGAATTAAAAACATGTTTATTTTGGGTTGCTCCTCATGCACGAAAATCAGCCCTTATTCTTCTTCTTGGGCCTTCAAAAATATGATATATTATGAGCCCATTCTTCAAGTAAAAGTCAGCCCACTTCAACTTGTACAAGGTTCACCATTTGGCCCAATATAGATTGGTCTTGGACTTGGGCTCTTATTTCAACTAACAAAAGCATCATGGACTCCTTTATCTTCTTAGCTCTAGCCCTTGTAATTGGCCCACTTCGGATAACCAATGGGTCCATCTTCATGTTGTTGGACAGCTCGTTGGGCAGCTCGGATGCATCTCCATCATTCCCTTCTTCTTCGAGAGGATTCGTCCTCGAATCTAGATCACCAAAATAAGGAGATAAATCAGCAACATTGAAAGTAGCACTTACATTATACTCACCCGAAGGTCTAGTTTGTAAGCATTATCATTCACTCTTGCGATCACTTGAACGGTCCATCTCCCTTGGCTGCAACTTGACTTTCTTTTAGAAGGAATCTCCTTTCTCAAATGAAGCCATACCCAATCTCCGGCTCAAAGATGACTTGTTTTCGCCTTGTTAGCTTGCTTGACATATTGTCGTTCTCTTCTCCATATTGAGCCTCACCTTCTCGTGCAACTTTTTCACCAATTCAGCCTTAGCTTTCCCATCAAGACTCGCACGCTCTTCAATTGGTATCGGAATCAGATCTAACGGACTCAATGGATTGAAACCATAAACAACCTCAAAAGGAGAAAAATTAGTAGCAGAATGAACACTTCGATTATAAGCAAATTCAGCAAATGGTAAGCATTCTTCCCAACTTTTCAAGTTCTTTTGGATCAAAGTTCGAAGTAATTGAGACAAAGTTCTATTAACTACTTCAGTTTGCCCATCAGTTTGAGGATGACAAGTAGTAGAAAACAAAAGCTTAGTTCCCAATTTGTTCCACAACACACGCCAAAATGACTCACAAACTTAGCATCTCGATCACTCACAATTGTTCTTGGAACACCATGCAAACGAACAACTTCTTTGAAGAACAGATCAGCAATATGAGATGCATCATCACTCTTATGACATGGAATGAAGTGTGCCATTTTCGAAAATCTATCAACCACCACAAAATTGAATCTCTACCTTTCCTTGTTCTAGGCAAACCCAAAACAAAATCCATGGAAATATCCTCCCAAGGTGCAGAGGAATTGGTAAAGGTGTATACAAGCCATGTGGATGAGATTTAGATTTCGATTGCATGCAAGTGACACATCTACTACAAATTCTTTCTACATCAACACGCATTTTAGGCCAAAAGAAATGTTCGTGCAAAACTCCTAAAGTCTTATGGACTCCAAAATGACCCATTAAACCACCACTATGAGCTTCACGCACCAACAATTCACGATAGAACACTTAGGAATGCACAACTTGCTTTTCTAAATAAATAGCCCTCATGCTTATAGAACTTATCAAATGCAAAGACGCTCACAAGCTAAGTAAATAGAAGCAAAATCAGAATCATTGGCATACATCCCTTAATCATTTCAAAACCAAGAAGTTTAGAACTCAAAGTAGTGATCAAACGCACCTTCGAGACAACGATCAGCCACTATGTTTTCCTTCCCTTTGTACTTGATCACATATGGAAATGATTCAATGAATTCCACCCACTTAACATGTCTCTTGCTAAGCTTACCTTGACCTTTGAGGTATTTGAGAGATTCATGATCCGTGTGAATTACTTAACTCTCTAGGCCACAAGTAATGCTGCCACGCTTCCAATGCTCTCACCAAAGCATACAGCTCTTTGTCATATGTTGATAGTTCAATTGAGCTCCTTTCAACTTTTCGCTAAAGTAAGCGATTGGCTTTCCATCCCGCAACAAAACAGCTCCTACACCTACTCCCGATGCATCACATTCAAGCTCAAACATTTTATCAAAGTTAGGCAAAACAAGAATAGGTGCATAGTTAGTTTCTCTTTAAGAAGATTAAAAGCATGATCTTGTTTCTCCCCAATGAAAATGACATCTTTTTTACAATTTCATTCAAAGGTGCAGCAATGGTGCTAAAATCCTTCACAAACCTCCTATAAAACTAGCAAGACCATGAAAACTTCTTACATGTGCCACATTTTGAGGAACAGGCCAATCTAAGATAGCTTTCACTTTCTCCTTTTCCATTTCAATTCCATGAGCACTTACAACAAAACCAAGAAAACAACTTTGTCCATGCAAAAGAACACTTCTTAAGATTGGCATACAATGATTCCTTCTTTAAAGTGTCTAAAACAGCAGGTATATGATCAAGATGTTCATCCACGCTTTTGCTATAGATCAAGATATCATCAAAGTAAACAACCACAAATTTTCCAATAAAAGTTCTCAAAACATGGTGCATTAACCTCATGAATGTACTAGGTGCATTAGTTAAACCAAAAGGCATTACTAACCACTCATACAAACCAAATTTAGTTTTGAAAGTCGTTTTCCACTCATCTCCTCTCTAATTCGAATTTGGTGATACCCACTCTTCAAATCAATTTTGCTAAACACAACAGCCCCATGTAATTCATCAAGCATGTCATCTAGCCTAGGAATAGGATAGCGATATTTTACCGTGATTTTGTTGATTGCTCGACAGTCCGTGCACATTCTCCACGATCCATCCTTCTTGGACACAACAATCACCGGTACAAAGACATGGACTCATGCTCTCACGAATTTTACCCTTCTTCAACAACTCTTCAACTTGTCTTTGGATCTCTTCGTCTCCTCCGGTTAGCTCTATAAGCTGGTCGGTTGGGTAGGACAGCTCGGAACAAAGTCTATTTGGTGCTCAATACCTCTTAAAGGCGGTAATCCACTGGGTCTTCCTCGAAAGACGCCTTCAAAATCCCGCAAAAGAGACACAAAGTACTAGGCAAAGATTGGGTTAGCTCGTTAGTGCTAAAGAATGACCTTATACACTAAGATCAACACACTCTTTTCTTCAACTAGTGCACACTTGATTTCTTTGGCTCTCACATAGAAATTCTTTTTTTCTCTTCCCTCATTCTTACTTTTCTCTCGACTCTTTTTTTCACTCGACTCTTTTTCAACTTCCTCACTTTTTTTGCCCTCAACCTCACGAGCCCTCCTTGAGTGAGACAACTTCAGCTGGTCTTCTTGCACTTGTTGTGGTGTCAATGAAACAAGCACGATGGATTTGTTGTTGTGCTTAAAGGTGTAGTGATTGCAAAATCCATCATAAAGCACCCTCCGGTCGAACTGCCACGGTCTTCCCAACAGAATGTGACTTGCATGCATTGGAACTACATCACAAAGGACTTCATCTTTATAGTTGCCAATGGAAAACGAAATTAGAACTTGTTTTGTCACGAATTTCTCCACATTCATTCAGCCATTGAAGCTTGTACGGTGTGGATGTTTCTCGGTTGTTAAGTTCAATTTCTCCACCATTTTTGAACTTGCAACGTTAGTACAGCTCCCACTATCAATAATCAACATGCAAAGTTTACCTTGGACCAAACATCTTGTGTGGAAGATGTTCTCCCTTTGCTGATCGTCAACTTTGGTTTGCACGCTGAGAGCTCTTCGCACCACCAACAGCTCTCCATGTTCCGTACAATCTCCTCCAATGGAACATCTTCACCATCATCATCATCTTCATGCTCACTTTCAGATTCTATCTCCATCCGCTTCAAAACCATCACCCTTTGTTTGGACATTGTGATGCAAAATGCCCAACTCCTCGACATCGAAAACATTTGATATCTCTATTTCTAACATTAGAATTAGAAGTAGAAATACCTCTCCCTTATCACCTTCATTGTACTTCGTTTTGGACCTTCATTTTGAGGTTTAGAGGCTGTCCCAAAAGATGATTTAGATGATGTCCACCTTTGACTTTGAAGATTGGGAACTTGTTGGAAAGTTCTTTGAACGTTCCTTCTTCGTCAATTGTCGCCCACTTTCATTGCCACATGCACCATATCCTCCAGCTCCACACAATGTTGAAGCTCCACGACATTAGCAATCTCCCTATTCAGCCCACATAAGAACCGAGCCATGGTTGCTTCTCGATCTTCATCAATATTTGCTCTAATCATGGCAATCTCCATCTCTTTGTAATACTCATCAACAGATTTAGTGCCTTGATTCATAGATTGTAACTTTTGATACAATTCACGAAAATAATGAGTAGGTACAAATCTCTTACGCATTATAGCTTTCATCTCTTCCCAAGTTGAAATTGGTCTCTCTATAACGCCTTCTATTTGTTGTCAATTGATCCCACCAAACTATAGCATAATCCGTGAATTCAATTGCAGCAAGTCTAACCTTTTTCTCCTGAGTAGTTGTGACACTCAAAGATGAGTTCCACCTTCGCTCCCACTCCAAATAAGCTTCGGATCACTCCTTCCTTGGAAAGTTGGAATGTTCAATTTGATGCTTCCCAAGTTACGATCAACTTCATTGTGATTTCTTCTTGTACCTCTTCCTCCTCCTCGCCTTGAACCTTGATGTGAGGATGCTGCATCATCTTCTTCTTCGCCTCCCTTTCTTCGTCATGCCTCCGATTCCTCCCAAGTTCCAACCTCTCCATGCTCTCCTAGACTTTCCATAACATTTGTCACCCGTGCAAGATGTTGTCATAGGCTTGTAATGTAATTTGATTTGCATTTTCATTATTTGGATTGTCCGCCATCCTCACAATTCACTCGTGTATCACTCAAAATGATCTCACAATCACCGTGTATCACTCGCTGGCTTTTACCTCCCCTCTAATGTCCTCACCACTCAAGCCTTTTACCACTCAAATCTCACTTGTAGGTATTCAAATGAATAAGAACAAAGCAAGATAGAACAAAGCACACACCACACTTAGCCCCTTTTGATGAAAGAAGAACAAAATTTGAACGTAGTATATAGAACAATGATGAACAATGTAATTGATTTTTTTTTACTTTTTTTTTTTTTTTTTTTCGTTTTTTTTTTTTTTTTTTTAATCTCTTTTTTTTCACACTATTACAATGAGGAATAGATATAGAAGAACTTGCTGAACGTTTTTTTTTTTTTGTAAGAATAAAGAAGATGAAGATAAGAACAATAAGATAGAGTTTGGATCAATACCAGATTGCTCTGATACCAAATGATACGGACGGACGAAGGACCCGCTGGATATAAAGATCCAAGAACCCCACGTAAAGAGTTAGGGCGCCTCCCTAGATCGAGAATCCAGCTTGATCACCCTAGAGCGTAGAAACCTCGACCCGCTGACTATATAATTCAGCCAAGAACCTCGGTATGGTTGAACGCCACAAGACCTTGCTCAAGTATCTTGATAAGTTCATAAACAAGTGAAATACTCTACAAAGAGGATTTAACTCACAAAGCAAAAGCTATTTTCGTTCATATATCAATGTGTATTCTTACAAATGATTTACAAGCCTATTTATAGGTTGCAAATGACTCTTGAAAAACCCCACACTTATAACTATATTAAAAACCCTTAATTATCCTCAAATGAGCATAAATAACATGGGTGACTCTTGAGTTTGTAACAGCCACTCATTTACAACTTATTCAATGAATTAAAACATGTTTATTTTGGGTTGCTCCTCATGCACGAAAATCAGCCCTTATTCTTCTTCTTGGGCCTTCAAAATATGATATATTATGAGCCCATTCTTCAAGTAAAAGTCAGCCCACTTCAACTTGTACAAGGTTCAAGGTTCACCATTTGGCCCAATATAGATTGGTCTTGGACTGGGCAGCTGGGCATCTTATTTCAACTAACAAAAGCATCATGGAGGGCAATCCTTTATCTTCTTAGCTCTAGTCCCTCAAATGTAATTGGCCCACAATGGATAACCAATGGGTCCATCTTCATGTTGTTGGACAGCGACCGTGTTTTCGTGACATGTCACGATATGCTCCACAACAAGTGGACTCAGATGAGAAGATGCATCTCCATGAGATAATAAACCCGTACAGTTCGAAAACAACCGTGTACCACAGAGAACCCCCACCTGCCCAAAATGTCAGAAACCACATGCTGGCGTTTGTCACTTTGGCAGTGATAATTGCTATAAATGTGGTCAAAAAGGTCATTTTGCAAGAACTCGCCGGAATACAAAGAGGAGGATGAGGCGACCAACGCGCGCTCGGGTCCAACCAATTAGGGCGATTCAAGGCCAACCACCACGTCAGCAACAACAACAGCAGCGAAATCAGCAACCTCGTCAGCTGCAACTACCACAAGCTAGAGCTTTTACCGCATCGTGAATCAAGCTCCAAAGAATCAGGGAAACCTAGCAGGTATGGGGAAACTCCTCAACATACCTATTATAATTCTGTTTGATACGGGTGCTTCACATTCTTTTATCGCAAGCGCATGCGTAGATGCTTTAGAACTTAACTCAGAACGGACAGATAAAGCTATGAGAATTTCATCACCGATAGGAGGAATTACAACAGTTACACATATATGCTTGAACCTAGAGCTGAACATAGGATCACTTAAGGTTCTAGCGAACAACTTATATGTCATACCAATGTGGGACGTTGATATGATATTAGGAATGGACTGGTTGGCTGAGAGTTATGCCACAATTTTGTGTAACGAAAGGAAGATTTCCTTCCAATTTCCGGGAAGGGATGCTACCAGTTTTCACGGGATTTACATGGGAAATAGAATACCTGTTATATCCGCAATCCAAGCAAGAAAAATGATGAACAAGGTAGGATGTCAAGCTTTCCTTGTTTATCTAAATGGAGAAGCTGAAGTCGAGAAGACGGTAGAAGATATACCAGTTGTGCGGGAGTTTAAAGATGTCTTTCCTAAAGAATTGCCGGGTTTACCGCCTAATAGGCAGATTGAGTTTACAATTGATCTAGAGCCTGGGTCAGCACCAGTATCAAAGGCACCATATCGAATGGCTCCAAAAGAGCTAGAAGAACTGAAGATCCAACTACAAGAGCTTCTAGACCTAGGTTTCATCAGACCTAGCGTGTCCCCATGGGGAGCACCTGTACTGTTCGTGAAGAAGAAAGATGGTACTTTGAGGATGTGCATAGATTACAGAGAGTTAAACAAATTAACACTGAAGAACAAATACCCTCTGCCGAGGATAGATGATTTATTTGATCAGCTCAGGGGAGCAAGAGTATTCTCGAAGATCGACCTAAAATCAGGGTACCATCAATTGAGAATTCGACAAGAAGATATACCAAAAACGGCGTTTCGAACAAGATATGGTCACTATGAATTCATAGTTATGCCATTTGGATTAACAAATGCACCCGCCGTATTCATGGATCTTATGAACAGAGTATTTCATCCGTACTTAGACAAATTTGTCTTGGTATTTATAGATGATATCCTCATCTATTCAAAGGACGGAGAAGAACATGAAGAGCATCTAAGAATAATTTTGCAGACGTTAAGGAGTGAACAACTCTATGCCAAATTTAGCAAGTGCGAATTTTGGCTAAAGGAAGTGACATTTTTAGGACATATTGTGTCGTCGGAAGGAATTAAAGTGGATCCCACTAAGGTGGAAACTGTACAAAAATGGAAATCACCAACAACTCCAAACGAGATCAGAAGCTTTCTAGGATTGGCTGGTTACTATCGAAGATTCATTGAAGGTTTCTCAAAAATAGCAAGGCCAATGACACAGCTACTTCGGAAAGGAATCAAATTTGTATGGACTACTGAATGTGAAACGAGTTTCCAGAAACTCAAAGAATTACTAACTACGGCTCCAGTATTAGCAGTTCCAGAACCAGATAAGGAATATACTATCTATACAGATGCATCAAAGAATGGACTAGGTTGTGTGTTGATGCAAGAAGGAAGAGTGATCGCTTATGCATCCCGACAACTTAGACCACATGAAATGAATTATCCCACCCATGATTTGGAACTAGCTGCAGCCAGCATGCCTCAAGATCCGGAGACACCATCTCTATGGAGTGAGATGTGAAATCTTCACAGATCACAAAAGTTTGAAGTACTTCTTTGAGCAAAGAGACCTGAACATGAGACTGAGAAGATGGCTCGAATTGGTAAAGGACTACGACTGCGGTATTAATTACCACCCAGGAAAGGCTAATGTAGTGGTCGATGCCTTAAGTCGTAAAACTCAATCCAAGTTGGGATGTCTTCACGTAAGAGGAAAGATTCATTGATGAATTTGAACGGATGAAAATAGAAGTAATTGATCCAGCTGAAACAATAACAGGTCTAATTGCAACACTCATCGCGACACCTGACCTGAGAGGAAGAATAATTGATGCACAAAGGAAGGACGAGAAATTAGAAAAGATGAGAATGAAAATAAGGACGGAAAAGTTAAAGGACTACCAAGAAGCAGATAATGCTATCATGTTTGAAGGAAGAATATGTGTTCCGCAAGATGAAGGATTAAAAAATGAAATTTTGAGCGAAGCTCATAACACCCCTTACACCGCCCACCCAGGAAGCACAAAAATGTACCAAGATTTAAAAGAGAAATTTTGGTGGGAAGGAATGAAAAGAGATGTAGCTTCGTTCGTTGAACGTTGTCTATCATGTCAACAGGTGAAGGCTTTACATCAACGACCTTATGGGAAGCTGCAACCTTTGGAAATACCTAAATGGAAATGGGATGACATTACAATGGATTTTGTGACTGGCTTACCACGATCAAAACGAGGGAACACATCGATATGGGTAATCATAGATAGACTCACGAAGTGTGCTCATTTTATACCAATTTCGATTACCTATGGGTCTGACAAGTTAGCTCAACTATACGTTCGTGAAATTGTACGTCTGCACGGAGTGCCAAAATCAATCACATCAGATAGAGATTCAAAATTTACTTCTAGATTTTGGATCAGCTTACAAAAGGAGATGGGAACAAAATTGAACTTCAGTACAGCTTTTCACCCACAAACAGATGGTCAGTCTGAAAGAACAATTCAGACTCTTGAAGATAATGTTAGGACAGTTGTGTTAGACCGAGGTGAAATTGGGAGTATGTACTACCGCCACCGAATTTGCCTATAACAATAGCTATCACAACAACAATCGGCATGGCACCATACGAAGCATTATATGGAAAAAAATGTAGATCACCACTTTACTGGGATGAAGTGGGTGAGAGAAAAGTCTTAGGGCCAGATACAGTAGATGAAATGATTAAATTAGTCCATCAGATCAAACAAAGGTTAAAGGAGGCCCAAGATGCATGTAAGTCGTATGCGGATAAACAAAGAACTGAATTACAATTTGATGTTGGAGATAAAGTTTTTTGAAAATTTCTCCATCAAAGGGAATCGTTAGATTTGGAATAAGAGGCAAGCTACGACCACGCTTTATAGGCCCTATGAGATATTAGAAAAGATAGCCCAGAGCTTACAAGTTAGCGTTGCCACCAAGTTTTGGGAACGTACACAATGTGTTCCACGTGTCGCAACCGAGGAAATACGTATACCCACCCAAACCATGTGATCCATCGATCGATATCACCCTTGATCCGGATATGAGTTATGAAGAAAGTCTGAAGCTATCTTAGACCAACGATACAAAAGTTAAGAAACAAATCAATATCGTTGGTAAAAGTCTTATGGAGACACCATGGGCAAGAAGAAGTGACATGGGAACTAGAGGATCAAATGAAAGAGAAATATCCCAAACTCTTCTAGAGGTATGTAAATTTCGGGACGAAATTTCTTTAAGGGGGGTAGAATGTAATACCCCGACCATCTAAACTTGGTTCAGAATGAACCTAATTTTGAAATTAGGATTTTGCATCAGTAATAATAATAAAATATTATATGAATTACATATATGAATAAGAGTTATGTAAGTTGGTAAGATTTTGGGATTGATCCCCAAATGAATTTAACTATTGCAATATATATATATATATATATATATATATATATATATATATATATATATATATATATATATATACATGCATATATAATGTGTAAAGCAAATAAGAAAAAGAAAAAGACGAAAAAGGTGAATGAAAGAAAAATAAAAATAAAAAATATATATGTGTATAGTATGTGTGTGTCGTATATATGTAAGTGCTGAAATTGTGTGTGTGTGTCGTGTATATATATATATATATATATATAAATAGTATATGTGTGCAAAGGTGAAATAGTGTGTGTGTTAGGTGTATGCATGCATGCTTAGTTCTTTGTGTGCGTGTATTTTGTAAAAAGTAAGGTAAAAGCAAACAAAAGTAATAGGATCAACTTGTTCCAAAATTTTTATTCTCATGCTTCTTTTTTTTTTCGTAGTTACTGAGCAGAGGAAAATAATAATAACTTTCTCCTTCAATCTTTCTTTCTCAATTTCTCGTCTAGTTTCGATCTTTCGTTAAATCCGAACCGATACTAAGGTTAGTCTCGTCATTACCTACATTCCTATGGTTTAAAATTTAAATTTGGTGCATGTTTTGTATTTATGTATTTATTTTGAAATGTATTAAAAATAGGAGATGATGTCAAATGCTAGAAGTCGAGAACTAATGTTGTTCGATACTCCATATATACTAGATTATGAATATGGTTAAAAGTTATTAAGGTTAGGTTTTGCTCATTTTAAAGCCGAGCTATAGTCGATTTTTCGATTTTATGGAATGAAATGACTTCAGTATTACGGTCTATGTTAGCCTACTAGCATATAGAATTAAATTGGGAATTTTAAACGCATTAGGCTAGAAAACTTGTTTGGCTGAAAATCTAAAGCTCCACGTTCGGATTATCCGATCTTTGTTTGTCAAATGTTATCACATATCTGTATTCTATGATATATCTAGCATGACATATAAATTTATCATAATTTTCTGGGTATGTTAGGTATTTTCCTAAAAATATCATGTATCTAAAGTTGGCCGTTCGAGGATACCGTAAACGTTATACGAAATGTAATGTGACATATGAGTTAGACAAGATATAATAAGTAAACGATTAAAGTTTGGAAGAAATTGATCGACGCTTGCTTAGTTAAGTGTGAGAAATCAAAATAGTTTGTTATTAATATTCGAGCATGTGTGCGTAGAGTTATGATTATCGCACGTAGTTATGAGTTATGCCTAGTTAAATATGGTTTTCACTGAATAGTTGAAATAGACATGAGATATAAGAAATGAAACGAGGACTTAGAATTTTGATGTGGTTCGATGTTAATGAATAAGCTTGTCCCCAAGCTAAGAATATAAATAAGAAGTTTAAGCTGATGAGAAAATATAACAAATGGATGAAAATAGTGGCTCCACTATGACCAAGTGGAACCAAATTGAGATATTTTATATCTCTTCTTCAATAACGATGATGCAAAATCCTAAGATATTAAGAGTTGCCTAGTACGTTAATGATAATCAACGTTATCCAAGAACCAAATAAAGTACTAAACCTTTCTTTTACGTAAAGGTAAAGTACGAAGGTGATGAGAAGAGAAGGAGAAATATCTGTTGTGTTGAAAGTATATGTCGGTGGGCTTTCTTACTAAACGATGAACCTAAATTTTTCATCCATGATGCTTTATGAAATCAAGTGATATGAAGTATTTGATGATATTGACTGCCAAAATGTTTATGTTTATGTATGAATCCTATACGTGTTGGTTCGCCAACTATGAATGATAATCGAATTCGGATCCTATGCTAGCAGAAGGTGCCTAGTACGGATTAACGTGTACACTATGGTATTTGTGTGCTAAAAGGTTTTCTCGCCGGTCACAAAGATCCGTGGGAGGTGGCCACCTTCCGCGCATATGTTACAGATAGGGATCATGCTGACAGAAAATGGTCCGCCCGGGCAATTTTATGAAAATGAAAAGTATTTAGTAAGCACAGGCATTTCCAATAAAACCCTGTGTGTTACTGTGATGGCGCTCAATATATGTTATTCAAAGTTTTGCATATGTCATCGAGTACCTAGTACTCACCAGATATTCGCTTTTGATGTGCGAGTTGGCGTGTGTTGCGATGGTGATGTGTTGAGCGGAGTAATCTTTTGACGATGTAAATATACGTAACCTTGAGTGCATATCATCATATATGCATTTCACACGATTCCGCTGCAAACACTTGAATATGCTGTCTTTTGCTAGAATATGTAAACAATTACTCTTTTGTCGAGCATTCTCTTCTGGCTCGAATATGTAAATTATACCACATCGATCACTGAGATCCTATGTATATCCAGTAATATCTTTTGTTTCACACGATGAATACTCAACCCCTTTCTTCCCGCTTTTATCCCATCCCGAGTCGCAGCTCGGCTAAGCCGCCCTTAGGGATAGCGGGTCGTGACAGGATATACCCGCTTTGGCTTTGTTTGATACAGAGCCTCACATTCTTTCGTTTCGAGAATCGCGTGTGAGAGGTTGGGTTTGGTACCCAAGGAATCACAGAGTACCACGAAATTAGCATCCCGTCGAGAAGTGCTAAAGGCAAAAGAGATTTGCGGGACCGTGAAGTAGAAATCGTGAGCGTAGGTCCTTGTCAATTTGCATGTCATCGAATGGAAGATTTCGATGTCATCTTTGGCATGGATTGGTTGGAAAAGCACATGGCAACTATCGTTGTCTCGAGAGAAGTTGCTTTTCGAACGGTAGAAGGAGTGGAAGTTTGTTTCACGGCATAAGGACGGGTGTGCGTGCCAATGATCTCAAAGACCGAAGGCGGTGAGGATGATCAGAGGAAGTGTCAAACTTTCTTGGTAAGTTTGACAGGTGTCACGCCCAATTCCCGAGGGAAGGCACGGATGGGGTGTGATTAGGGGTGGGGTTAAGAAGGGGAAGAAGGGGATACATATAATATACATGATAAGAAGATGTGACCATGAAATCGGGCAAGATCTCCTCTATAACTAGGACATATCCTCAAGGGAGGGTGCACAAACAATCCACCAATGTAATAATATCGATAACATAACCTCGTAAAAACATGATCTCGGTTTATTATAAGTAATGCAAGAAGGCAAAATAGCATTACATCCTCGTCAACTAGACCGGTCAACCACATAGCATGCTCAGACGAGACTCACGTGAGAATAATATAACAAATCTTGTTCCCAATCGAAAGCAAATAAGGGACAAGAATACATAGTTATCGAGTACGATATAACACAACATCGCGGAAGCATAGCATGAAGAACCCGCAGCCCACCCCTCCGCCCGCGCGTCCACCCTCCTCCATCCGTGAAAAGATTTGAAAAGAGTTTGGGGTGAGTACTAGCGCACTCACCGGGTTTTATCATAAATCAAAAGAATCATGAAGCCGTGTTTAGAGCACTTACCTTAGAAGGTTTTAAAACGAATCCACTTCTAAGTAAGCAAAATAGATTTTTCATTTTCGATACCGATCCGTTATTATCGTTACTCCCATCATAGAACCATGAACCACGGCTCGAACGATCCTCGCCAGCCCATCACATGACATTCATTCGCCCGAACATATCCAATGGCCCACGCCCGAACGTATCCACCGGCTAACTCGGTGTGGACTTGGGTCAAATCCCCATCGTAACCATAACCACCTCATTACCTTTTCGTGTGGACTTCCGGGTCTATCCCTTCGTAACCATAACCACGTGTTCGGGTCTATCCCCTTATGATCAATACTCAAGATGGTGATCAACCCACCGAATAGAGATCCGTGCACAACCATGATAGAACCATATCTTCGATCGTAGAACAAGAATAATTTCACAAAACATTTTACGGCGTATATGTTTTATTTTGAAATATCGAGTAAATAACTCAAAATAGCATATATAACCCAACTCGAATGTACGAAAACGCCAACCGAGATATCTACGGATCCGATGACTTCACCGATCGACCGGTAGGTACCGTAACAAGACGGAACAACTTTTGGGGTCACTTCCACAAAGCAAAGCAACAACGTGATCCAAACGACGATCGTAGCAAAATTAGGGTTTTCGACTTTCGAACCCACATTTGGCACTCTCCGGTTTTCAAATCAACTCGATGCGTATGGAAATATATTCGTGACATCAAGACCTATAATAGGGTACCTTCAAAATATGCATGCATGCAAGTTGACTCAAATCTTAGCAGCGAAGAAGCTTCAAAAATCGATGCCTATCCTCAGATCTAGGATAAACCATCCAAAATCGATGCATGAAAATGGAAACATAAGCAATATGCATAACGACGAACATGGAATGACAAACGACGTTGAAAATGGATAACCCGGGCATGTACTTCCTTTAGAAAACTCGAAGCAACGGAAAACATCCCGACATGCGTAAACACGAAAAATGTAAAACGGAATCGGTACTTTAGTAGAATGCATAGCCCGGAACTCAAAACCTAAAGGACCCGTAGCCAAAAGGTGGGCCGTCGGCCACCAAACGGCGGCCAACAGCCACCAAATCGGCGGCAATGGGCGGCGGCGGCTTTGGCCAAATCGGCCGGCCTCCGGCCGTTTTCCCGCCTCGTCCCTTTAGAAACCCGAGTTCTATGCTATACGATCTACTAAAAGGCGGAATCAAAACAAGAAAAGGACAAAACCGAAAACGGGTTGCCCTGGGTGGTTGATCGGCGGTGGCTGCTCGGCAAGCAGCAAGAATGGCGCCGCCCGAGCCTCCCTGCCGATCCCCACTCCTCCGGCCTGCAGCAGCACTGAGCTGCTCGGCTCTTCCGTAAACACAGAGAGACGAAGGAAATGAACGTTGAAAATGAAGGCCCTAGCCTCCTATTTATAGGAAAATTCAGGTCACAGAATGCCATGCAAGCTGCCCTTTTCGAAAACGCAAAAGCGACGCAACTTTGCAAACGGACTCAAATTTAGCAAACTTGGTACCCATGGACACGAAATAAAATACCGGACACAATGACTATAAACAAGATATGCTTTTAAAAGACCAATGAAAAGTCCGGTTTTCGATAACTTCCTGAGTGCCAAACCTTCATGGGTGGTCGAAAACTCGCATACTTAGTGTCTATGAATTCATCATAAGACACTCTTCACAACGCCTCGAGGTTTCGTGACGGTCGATCACCAAACAAAAGTCAACCTTTGACCTTTCTCGAAAAACGTGCCATGCAAAATGAAGCTTAAAAAGACGGGTATTACATCCTCCTCCTTATAAAAATTTCGCCTCGAAATTTCAAACACGTGGAGAAAACAACTCGTGGCATCGAGCCCGAACTTATCTTCCAACTCCCACGTAGCTTCTTCCTCTCCGTGGTGATTCCACAACACCTTCACCAACGGAATCGCTTGTTCCTCAATTCCTCGACTTCGCTCCAAGATAGCCACCGCCTTTCCTCGTAACTCGATCCCGAGCAAGAACCACTTGATCATGCTTGATCACGTGTTTTGGGTCGAACACGCACTTTCTCACCGAGAAACGTGAAACACGCCATGAACATCTCCGATGCTAGGCGGCAAAGCTAACCTATAGGCAACGGGCCTATCCTTTCAAGAACTTCGAAGGTCCAACGAACCTCGGTCAGAATCTCACCTCGCTTCCCAAAACGAACGACTCCTCTCGTCGGGAAACCTTATGAAAACGCGATCTCCGATCATGAATCAAGATCCGACGACGCTTGTCCGCATAGGACTCTCGCTCGCCCCGAGCTTCCTTGATCCTTCGCTGATCCGATCGATAACCTCGACCGCCTGCTGAACCATCTCTCGTCCTAATATCTTTCTCTCGCCCACTTCGTCCCAATAAAGTGGCGATCGACACTTCCTTCCATACAACGCTTCATAGGGAGCCATTCCTATGGTGGCCTGATAACTATTGTTATAGGCAAACTCTACCAAAGGTAGTATCTCTTCCCAATTTCCTCCTCTCGTCGCCACGATCGCCGCAGATGTCTTCCAAAACTCGAATCGTTCTTTCCGATCGACCGTCCGCTTGAGGATGGAATGCCGCACTAAGATTCAGCTTGGTCCCCATGGCTTCCTCGCACTCCTCCAAAACCTTGATGTGAACCTCGGTCACGATCCGACGAATCGATACCGTACACCATGTAATCGCACGATTTCCTCGACGTAAAGTCGAGCAAGCTTATCTAACCCGCACGCCATCCGAATCGGTAAGAAATGAGCTGACTTCGCTACCATCGACGACAACCCATATAGCAAGTGTTTCCTCTCGCTGACCTTGGAAAACTCACCACAAAATCCATACCGATATGATCCCATTTCCATTCTGGGATTGGTAACGGTTGCAACAATCCTGACGGACGTTGGTGTACAGCTTTCACTTGCTGACAAGCCAAACATCGTTCCACAAACGCGGCTACATCCTTTTTCATCCCTTCCCACCAAAAGTTCCTTTTAAGGTCTCTCGACATTTTGGTGCTTCTCGGATGAGTCAGATACGGTGCCTCATGAGCTTCACTCATGATTTTATCTCTCAATTCCCTATTGAGTGGCACACATAACCTTCCTCGAATAGTAGCGTTGTCTTTCGCCCGTGAAACCCTTGCTATCTTCTAGCCTTGCTTTCAAACGCATCTTCTCCGTGAATTGCCTCCTCATTTGTGCACTCACGATGGCTTCTCTTAGATCCGGCTCACCGTCAAAGTCGCGATGAATCCTTGCACCGATTCCGCGGATGAATCACTTCCAGCCGAGCTTCGAAATCTCGAATAAGCTCTTCCTCTCATGTAAGAAGATATCCCAACTTCGCCTCGACTTGCGACTAAGGGCATCTCGCTACGACATCGCTTTTCCCGGGTGATAACCGATAGAGCAATCATAATCCTTCACCAACTCTAGCCATCTCCTTTGCCTCATGTTCAGCTCTTTTGTTCAAAGAAATACTTGAGGTTTTGTGATCCGTGAAGATTTCACACTTAACTCCATAGAGATAGTGCCTCCAAATCTTCAACGCATGAACGATCGCCGCTAACTCCAGATCGTGAGTTGGGTAGCTCAACTCGTGCGGTTTCAACCGACGAGACGCTGAAGCTATAACCTTCCGCTCGCATGAGAACGCAACCCAAACCAAGTTTGGATGCATCGTGTAGACCACAAACCCATCGCTCCTTCCCGCACGGCTAACACCGGAGCGGTTGTTAGCTTCTTCTTTAACTCTTGAAACTTGCTTCACAAGCTTCGGACCATGAAAACTTGATTCCTTTCTCGAAATAAGGCCATCGGCCTTGCCAACTTCGAAACCCTTCGATGAAACGCCTATAATATCCGCCAAGCCTAGAAAGCTTCAACCTCATTGGCATTAGTCGGAACCTTCCGCTATTTACCGCTTCAACCTTCACCGGGTCGACTTTGATTCCTTCGCAGACACGATGTGTCCAAGGAACATCACTTCTTTGAGCCAAAACTCGCACTTGCTATACTTGGCATACAACCTCTCGTCGTAACGCTTCCGTAACGGCACGGAGGTGTTCTCTATGCAACTCGCATTCTTGGAATAGATGAGAATATCATCGATAAAACCAAGACGAAACTATCCAGACATCGATGGAAAACTCGATTCATCGATCCATGAAGATCGCCTGGCGCATTGGTCAAACCAAACGGCATCACGATGAACTCAGTAGTGCCCATACTCGCTCGAACGCGGTCTTCGCAACGCCCTCCTTCCCGATCTTCAGCTGGTGGTAGCTCGACCTCAAATCGATCTTAGAGAAGACACTCGCTCCCTCGAGCTGGTCAAAAGATCGCCGATCCTGGAAGAGGATATCCGTTTTGATCGCCACCTTATTCAGCCTTCTCTCGTAGTCAATGCACATCCGCATTGACCCATCCTTCTTCTTGACGAATGTAATCTGGCGCCCCCACGGCGACACGCTAGGTCGGATAAAACCTAGATCCAACAGCCCCGCAGAATCGCGCTTTCAGCTTCTTGCAATTCTTTAGGTGCCATTCGTATGGTGCCTTTGATATCGTGCTGCTCCCGGTTCCAAATCAATAGTGAATTCCACTTGTCTATCGTGGTAAACCCGCAAGTCCTCGGAAACACATCCGGATATTCACACACCATCGCTCCTCTTGCAATCGCTTATGCTGTTCATCGTGCCTCGTCAAACTTACCAAGAAAGTTTGACAACTTCCTTCCCGATCATCCTCACCGCCTTCGGTCGAGATCATTGGCACGCAAACACCCATCCTTATGCCGTGGAAACAAACTTCCACTCCTTCCGGCTGTTCGAAAAGCAACTTCTCTCGAGACAACGATAGTTGCCATGTGCTTTTCCAACCAATCCATGCTAAAGATGACATCGAAATCTTCCATTCGATGACATGCAAATTGACAAAGACCTTCGCTCACGATTTCTACTTCCCGGTTTCGCATATCTCTTTTGCTTTAGCACTTCTCGACGGATGCTAATTTGTGGTACTCTGTGATTTCTTGGGTACCAAACCCAACCTCTCACACGCGATTCTCGAAACGAAAGAATGTGAGGCTCCTCAGATCAAACAAAGTTAAAACGGGTATATTACTCATATGGATTATACCGCAAGATTTCCGGAGCTTGAGCTGTCTTTGTTGATTCAAGCGCGACACCCTTGCTTGCCGCGGTGGCCTTTGGTTTGTGGCCTAAGGTGACCTCCGCCCGCTGTTTGTCCTCGGCGGAGCATGATTCTCGCCTCATGAGCTGGACGCCGCCATCGACGGCCGCACCGCTGGCCTCCTAACGAACAATCTCGAGCGTAATGTCCAGACTTTTACAACGATAGCACTCGGTGCTACCTTGTCCGCATCACCAAATGATTCCTTTGGCATTTCGCACCAAGGTTTTTCCACTCCCGCCGCATGGGTTGGAAATTCCTTCCCAAGGTTACCTTTCTCTCTTGAATGCCTTGATTCCTTGGAATCACCGACCGCTCCGTTCCTCGAACACCGATTGTCTTTCCTCGATCTTCCCATTTCCTCTTACCTCTTCCTCCGCCGATGGCTGTCCGGTGGCATCGTTTTTTCTTGGGGCAACATTGACTCAATGTTTAATGCCCGGTTCAAGGATCGCGATACGCCGATCTCCCCGATCGACGAGCGAAATTCGATCTCGGTCGGAGTCCTCTCTCGAACTCGCTCGCTCGGCAGCCTCAAGTACAACCTGTGCACGTAGCATAACGTGATGCATTTATGAACGAGCGATCGTATTTCGGTGACCGCCCTTCTCCTCGACGAAGATTCCGTAATTGCTTTGCCTTCTCTCGCTCAGTAAACGCCAGCACGCATTTTCCATGAGTTCTTCCTTGAAATCTTCCCACGATACCTTGCCCATCGTCCCGGTGTTAGGTCCTTCTCACGGATTCCCACCGTAAATCAGCCTCATCGGTTAGCCGAAGATCGCGCATTCAGCTTTTTCGCTTCTTCGCACCGATGTATTCAAGATCCTTTCGTGGATCGATCCAGCTCGGCGCCGATCGGTTCGCCGAGACCGCCGAATGTGGGGATTCTCGCTCGAAAACTCTCGATCGCATGTCACCGAACCAAAGGTGGTTCCCGGCTTCTTCCACATTATTGTTCCTCCGTTCCTTATTCTCGCATTCTGCATCGACGCTTGAAACATTAGAAACGCTTTCATAGATAACCGGTATCATCGCATAACATATATCATCACCCATATCACATATCATCACATATATCACATATCACGACGCGATCACATATAATCATGCAACTCGTCAACATATCATCGTTATGCATTTCACATAACATCATCATCACACATCACATAGATCATATATCATCATGGCATAGCTCATATCACATATAAGCATCAAAACATAAACATCCCGTCATAGATGCAGTTAGTATCAAGAATATTCAAAGGTCCATGAAGGATCACAAAATACAAGATCAAGGTATGTCACCAAAAGGTCGATGTGAGCAAAAGAATCGACTCGGTCATCACAAAAGATGCCGCTCTGTCCATGCTTCTAGCGATCATGATCGCCACCGCACACACCGACTACCTAGATCCTCGCCCTCCATATCCGCTTACTATTCCCCGCCGTCCCAAAGCGGTTCCATTCGCTCTCCTCATCTTCCTTTCCTTCCAATCGTGGCTTGAATTGGCCGCCGCTCGTAAAAGCGATCCCGCATGGAAGCAAGCTCTCTTGGTATGATCCCATCCAAGCCGTGCTCGATTGCTCGAGTATCGTGAAAGCCGTGCTCGAGTCCCGCCTCTCGCGCTTGCCTTCCTCAATGTGCCCGACCTCATCGTAGTCATCGGCTATCTCGATCACCGTCCTCCGAATCCTCACTATCCTCCTCGTTTCATCCGGGTCCTCTCTTCTTCCTCGTAGTCGTTTCCCCGGATGCCGACCGCACAGCTCGGTGGCATGAAGATCCCGATCCCGGCTTCTTGCCACTGTCGGACGGACAATACCTCTCGTCCTGGAAGTTCCTGCCTCAAAGTCATTCCGGGTCCTCCGGAAGGTAAGGATCGTCGATGGAGGTGTAGTGACTGGTGTATCCTGATGCACTGGCGATCGCCTGATTGATGGTTGTTCTCCCAACGGCTCTTCGGGAACATCATCCCTATCATCGATCTGGATCGGTCCTCGAGGGTGTCTCGCAACCACATCCTCCTCAGATGGTATACCTCGGTGGTCTGTCCACTGTCTCCATACTCGAGCAGCGAACTCAGTAAAGTCCAAGGTAAGGTGCCTCGTGATAGGATCCCGTCTGAACAACACATGTCCTTGCTTTCTCGCCCACGGTTGCCATCCCGTCGGTAGCCTTTCAGTCATCCGATAGTAGGCCTCATATTCTGACACTTTCCCACTGTCTCGAACCTTTCTCCATAACCCAACAAATCTTCCCAGAAATACTCCCAATGGCTCATGAATATTCCGGCACATTCTCGAATTTACGGATATGCTCATCCATTCTCGTGAGATCTTAACCAACGTTGTGCGGGCCATCAATATCCATAAACCTACATGTTAGTTCATCATAAAACAACAACAAATATTCACGCTTCCTTTACCATCCCAAATATCCGGGTAATCATGTCTCATACACATGTTCATTTCAACACATATCAATATCAATATCGATATAATCACGTAAGCAAACACAGATTCACTTACAAGCACTCGCTTATCAAAATAAACAAGATTTTCAATCAACAATATATTGCTATGTAAACACATAGACTTACATCAACCATACGTGATCACATTAATCACATCATATCATATAAACGATTTTCATATCACGCCCACAGTGCCCCTTTTGTTCCATCAACAATCACTTCCACATCCACATCACCATTCAACCATACCTCATCCACATCACGCTTACATCACAGAACTCTTACCATGCCAAAGCACATGAAACCAAGATCACATCAAGCATCACATAGCCACATAAAGCATCAGAATAAACACATACCTCATCCCCTTTTTAAGGAGGCGGATCGACGGTGAGTCGAGGGTAGTCAGACTGATAAACAGCTTTAGAAGAACAAGTTCTAAACACTCAATTTCAAGAACGCATATGATATAAAGCAAACAAACCGCTTTGATATCAAATAACAAAGATAGATGTCGTGGCCAAGAACATCGCTCGATACCAAGTCGGTATCGATAACAAAGCTAGATGTCAAACAAAGATCGTTGCTCGATACCAACTGCATCGATAACTTAGATACCCAATGCCGTGAAAACCGCCTGACATTAATCATCACGCCCAATTCCCGAGGGAAGGCACGGATGCGGGGTGTGATTAGGGTGGGGTTAAGAAGGGAAGAAGGGGATACATATAACATACATGATAAGAAGATGTGACCATGAAATCGGGCAAGATCTCCTCTATAACTAGGACATATCCCGAAGGAGGGGGCACAAACAATCCACCAATGTAATAATATCGATAACATAACCTCGTAAAAACATGATCTCGGTTTATTATAAGTAATGCAAGAAGGCAAAATAGCATTACATCCTCGTCAACTAGACCGGTCAACCACATAGCATGCTCAGACGAGACTCACAGCAGAATAACATAACAAATCTTGTTCCCAATCGAAAGCAAATAAGGGACAAGAATACATAGTTATCGAGTACGATATAACACAACATCGCTGGAAGCATAGCATGAAGAACCCGCAGCTCCACCCCTCGGCCGCCCGCCCAGTCAGCCCTCCTCCATCCGTGAAAAGATTTGAAAAGAGTTTGGGTGAGTACTAGCGCACTCACCGGGTTTTATCATAAATCAAAAGAATCATGAAGTCGTGTTTAGAGCACTTACCTTAGAAGGTTTTAAAACGTAAATCCACTTCTAAGTAAGCAAAATAGATTTTTCATTTTCGATACCGATCCGTTATTATCATATTCCCATCATAGAACCATGAACCACGGCTCGAACGATCCCGCCAGCCCATCACATGACATTCATTCGCCCGAACATATCCAATGGCCCACGCCCGAACGTATCCAACGGCTAACTCGTGTGGACTTTGGGTCAAATCCCCATCGTAACCATAACCACCTCATTACCTTTTCCGTGTGGACTTCCGGGTCTATCCCTTCGTAACCATAACCACGTGTTCTGGGTCTATCCCCTTATGATCAATACTCAAGATGGTGATCAACCCACCGAATAGAGATCCGTGCACAACCATGATAGAACCATATCTTGGATCGAGAACAAGAATAATTTCACAAAACATTTTACGCGCATATGTTTTATTTTGAAATATCGTAGTAAATAACTCAAAATAGCATATATAACCCAACTCGAATGCATTTAAAACGCCAACCGAGAGATATCTACGGATCCGATGACTTCACCGATCGACCGGTAGGTACCGTAACAAGACGGAACAACTTTGGGGTCACTTCCACAAAGCAAAGCAACAACGTGATCCAAACGACGATCGTAGCAAAATTAGGGTTTTCACTTTCGAACCCACATTTGGCACTCTCCGGTTTTCAAATCAACTCGATGCGTAAGGAAATATATTCAGACATCAAGACCTATAATAGGGTACCTTCAAAATATGCATGCATGCAAGTCGACTCAAATCTTAGCAACAAGAAGCTTCAAAAATCGATGTCTATCCTCGATCTAGGATAAACCATCCAAAATCGATGCATGAAAATGGAAACATAAGCAATATGCATAACCATTTAACATGGAATGACAAACGACGTTGAAAATGGATAACCCGGCATGTACTTCCTTTAGAAAACTCAAGCAACGGAAAACATCCCGACATGCGTAAACGCGAAAAATGTAAAACGGAATCGGTATTTTAGTAGAATGCATAGCCCGGAACTCAAAACCTAAAGGACCAGAGCTGGGCAGGGCTGTCGGCCACCAAACGGCGGCCAACACCACCAAATCGGCGGCAATGGGCGGCGCGCTTTATTAAATCGCGGCCCCGGCCGTTTTCCCGCCTCGTCCCTTTAGAAACCCGAGTTCTATGCTATACGATCTACTAAAAGGCGGAATCAAAACAAGAAAAGGACAAAACCGAAAACGGGCTGCCCGGGTGGTTGATCGGCGGTGGTCGGCAGAAGCAAGAATGGCGCCGCCACCGAGCCTCCCGCCGATCCCCACTCCTCCAGTGGCTTGCAGCAGCACTGAGCTGCTCGGCTCTTCCGTAAACACAGAGACGAAGGAAATGAACGTTGAAAATGAAGGCCCTAGCCTCCTATTTATAGGAAAATTGTGGGTCACAGAAGCAGTCATGCAAGCGCCCTTTTTCGAAAACGCAAAAGCGACGCAACTTTTGCAAACGGACTCAAATTTAGCAAACTTGGTACCCATGGACACGAAATAAAATACCGGACACAATGACTATAAACAAGATATGCTTTAAAAGACCAATGAAAAGTCCGGTTTTCGATAACTTCCTGAGTGCCAAACCTTCATGGGTGGTCGAAAACTGCGATACTTAGTGTCTATGAATTCGTCATAAGACACTCTTCACAACGCCCGAGGTTTCGTGACGGTCGATCACCAAACAAAAGTCAACCTTTGACCTTTTCTCGAAAAACGTGCCATGCAAAATGAAGTTTAAAAGACGGGTATTACATGTGGCACGATGAACAGCATAAACAGTTGCAAGAGGAGCGGTGGTGTGTGAATATCCGGACGTGTTTCCCGAGGACTTGCTGTGTTTACCACGATAGACAAGTGGAATTCACTATTGATTTGGAACCGGGAGCGGCGCACGAGATCAAAGGCACCATATAGAATGGCACCTAAAGAATTGCAAGAGGCGAAAGCACAGATTGCGGGGAGCTGTTGGATCCGGTTTTATCCAACCCAGCGTGTCGCCGTGGGAGCGCTTGATTCATTCGTCATGAAGAAGGATGGGTCAATGCGGATGTGCATTGACTACAGAGAGTGAATAAGTCGACGATCAAGAATGTATATCCTCTTCAAGGATCGACGATCTTTTGACCAGCTCGAGGGAGCGAGTGTCTTCTCTAAGATCGATTTGAGATCGCTACCATCATGAAGATCGTGAAGGAGGACGTTGCGAAGACCGTTCAGGGGCGGTATGGGCACCACGAGTTCATCGTGATGCCGCTTGGTTTGACCAACGCGCCGCCAGCCTTCATGGATCCGATGAATCGAAGTTTTCCATCGATGTCGGATAGTTTCGCCTTGGTTTTTATCGATGATATTCTCGCTCATTCCAAGAATGCAGAGTTGCATAGAGAACACCTCCGCACTGTTTTGGAAACGTTAAGAGAGAGAGGTTGTATGCCAAGTATAGCAAGTGCGAGTTTTGGCTCAAAGAAGTGATGTTCCTTGGACATATCGTGTATGCGAAGGAATCAAAGTCGACCCAGGTGAAGGTTGAAGCAATAAGTAATGGAAGGTTCCGACTAATGCCAATGAGGTTCAAGCTTTTAGGCTTGGCGGGATATTATAGACGTTTCATGAAGGGTTTTCGAAGTTGGCAAGGCCGATGACGCAATGCTCGTGAAAGGAATCAAGTTTTCATGGTCCGAAGCTTGTGAAGCAAGTTTTCGAGTTAAAGAAGAAGCTAACAACCGCCTCGGTGTTAGCCGTGCTTAAGGAACGATGGGTTTGTGGTCTACACCGATGCATCCAAACTTGGTTTGGGTTGCGTTCTCATGCGAGTAACGGAAGGTTATAGCTACGCAGCGTCTCGTCATTGAAACCGCACGAGTTGAGCTACCCAACTCACGATCTGGAGTTAGCGGCAGTTGTTCATGCGTTGAAGATTTGGAGGCACTATCTCTATGGAGTTAAGTGTGAAATCTTCACGGATCACAAGAGCCTCAAGTATTTCTTTGAACAAAAAGAGCTGAACATGAGGCAAAGGAGATGGCTAGAGTTGGTAAAGGATTATGATTGCTCTATCAGTTATCACCCGGGAAAAGCCAATGTTGTAGCAGATGCCCTTAGTCGCAAGTCGAGAGCGAAGTTGGGATATCTTCTTACGCGAGAGAAAGAGCTTATTCGAGATTTCGAGAAGCTCAGCCTGGAAGTGATTCACCCGTCGGAATCAGTGCAAGGATTCGTCGCAGCTTTGACAGCTGAACCGGACCTGAGAGAAGCCATCGTGAGCGCGCAACGAGGAGACGAGTTCTTGGAAAGGATGCGTTTGAAAGCAAGGCTAGAAGATAGCAAGGGTTTCACGGAAGCGAAGGACAACGCGCTACTATTTCGATGAAGGTTATGTGTGCCACTCAATAGGGAATTGAGAGATAAAATCATGAGTGAAGCTCATGAGGCAATCAGTATCTGACTCATCCGGAAGCACCAAAATGTACAGAGACCTTAAGAGGAACTTTTGGTGGGAAGGGATGAAAAGGATGTAGTCGAAGTTTGTGGAACGTTGTTCGCTTGTCGCAAGTGAAAGTCAGACACCAACGTCCGTCGGGTTTGTTGCAACCGCTACCTATTCCGTGAGTGGAAATGGGATCATATCGGTATGGATTTTGTGGTGAGTTTTCCAAGGTCACGAGAGGAAACACCGCTATATGGGTTGTCGTCGATAGATCGATCGAAGTCACTCATTTCACCGATTCGGATGACGACGGGTTGGATAAGCTTGCTCGACTTTCGTCAAAGAAATCGACGGTTACATGGTGTACCGGTATCGATTCGTCTGCATCGTGACCCGAGGTTCACGTCGAGTTTTGGAGGAGTCTTGCGAGGAAGCCATGGGGACCAAGTCAATCTTAGTACGGCATTCCATCCTCAAACGGACGGTCATCGGAAGGACGATTCAGGTTTTGAAGACATGTGCGGCGATGTGGCCGATAGAGGAGGAAATGGGAAGAGATACTACCTTTGGTGGAGTTTGCCTATAACAACGCTTATCGTGCCACCGAGGAATGGCTCCTCATGAAGCGCCAGTACGGAAGGAAGTGTCGATCGCCACTTTATCGGGACGAAGTGGGCGAGAGAAAGATGTTAGGACCGAGATGGTTCAACAGGGCGGTCGAGGTTATCGATCGATCAAGCGAAGGATCAAGGAAGCGCAGATGTGCGAAGTCCTATGCGGACAAGCGCCGTATGGATCTTCGATTCATGATCGAAGATCGCGTTTTCTTAAGGTTTCCCGACGAGAGGAGTCGCTCGCTTTGGGAAACGAGGTGTTACGCACCAAGGTTCGCTGGACCTTCAAGTTCTTGAGAGAATAGGCCCGCTGCTATAGGTTAGCTTTGCCACCCAGCATCGGAGATGTTCATGACGTGTTTCACGTTTCTCAGCTGAGAAAGTACGTGTTCGACCCAAAACACGTGATCAAGCATGACCAAGTGGTTCTTGCTCAGGATCTGAGTTACGAGGAAAGGCCAGTGGCTATCTTGGAACGAGAAGTCAAGGAATTGAGGAACAAGCAGATTCCGTTGGTAAAGGTGTTGTGGAATCACCACGGAGAGGAGGAAGCTACGTGGGAGTTGGAAGACAAGTTCAGGGCTCAGTACCCTGAGTTGTTTTCTCCACGTGATTGAAATTTCGGGGACGAAATTTTTCTAAGGAGGGAGGGATGTAATACCCCGTCTTTTTAAGCTTCTGTTTTGCATGGCACGTTTTTCGAGAAAAGGTCAAAAGGTTGACTTTTGTTTCGGTGATGCGACCATCACGAAACCTCAAAGTAGTGAAGAGTGTCTTATGACGAATTCATAGACACTAAGTATGCGAGTTTTCGACCACCCATGAAGGTTTGGCACTCAAGGGAAGTTATCGAAAACCGGACTTTTCATTGGTCTTTTAAAAGCATATCTTGTTTATAGTCATTGTGTCCGTATTTTATTTCGTGTCCATGGGTACCAAGTTTGCTAAATTTGGAGTCCGTTTGCAAAAGTTATGCCGCTTATGCTGAAAAGGGTCATTATGCAAGCTTGTGACCATCGAATTTTCCTATAAATAGGAGGCTAGGGCCTTCATTTTCAACGCTCATTTCCTTCGCCTCTCGTGTTTACGAAGAGCCGAGCAGCTCAGTGTGCAGCGCAGCTGGAGGAGTGGGATCGAGCAGGGAGGCGGCATGGCGCCATTATTTCGCCGCCGAGCCACCACCGCCGATCAACCACCCCCGCAGCCCGTTTTCTGTTTTGTCCTTTTCTTGTTTTGATTCCGCCTTTTAGTAGATCGATAGCATAGAACTCGGGATTCTAAAGGACGAGAGGGAAAACGGCCGAGGCTACCGATTTGGCTAAGACCGCCGCCGCCCCCTCACGCCCGCCGTGAGCTTGTGGTCGCCGATTTGGTGGCCACCGAGCCACCTTGGCTACGGGTCCTTTAGGTTTTGAGTTCCGGCTATGCATTCTACTAAAGTACCGATTCTGCTTTTTCAGCGTTTACGCATGTTGGGATGTTTCAGTTGCTTCGAGTTTTCTAAAGGAAGTACATGCCCGGTTATCCATTTTCAACGCCGTTTGTCATTCCATGTTCGCCGTTATACATATTGCTTATGTTTCCATTTTCATGCATTGATTTTGGATGGTTTATCCTAGATCCGAGGATAGCATCGATTTTGAAGCTTCTTCACGCTAAGATTTGAGTCAACTTGCATGCATGCATATTTTGAAAGTACCCTATTATTGGTCTTCATGCCCTGAATATATTTCCCTTCTGCATCGAGTTGATTTGAAAACCCGGAGAGTGCCAAATGTGGGTTCAGAAAGTCGAAAACCCTAGTTTTGCTACGATCTTCGTTTGGATCACGTTGTTGCTTTGCTTTGTGAGATGTAACCCCAAAAGTTGTTCCGTCTTGTTACCACCTACCAGTGCGATCGGTGAAGTCATCGGATCCGTAGATATCTCTCGGTTGACGTTTCGTCGGTTCGGGTTGGGTTATATATGCTTATTTTGAGTTATTTACTCGATATTTCAAAATAAAACATGTACGCGTAAAATGTTTTTGTGAAATTATTATCGTTCTCGATCCAAGATATGGTTCTATCATGGTTGTGCACGGATCTCTATTCGTGGGTTGATCACCATCTTGAGTATTGATCATAGGGGATAGACCCGAACACGTGGTTATGGTTACCGGCGGATAGACCCCTAAGTCCACACGAAAAGGTAATGAGGTGGTTATGGTTCGATAGATTTGACCCACAAGTCCACACATATTTGGATACGCCCGGCGGGCGATCGGATATGTTCGGGCCGAATGAATGTCATGTGACGGGTGGCGGGATACGCCCGAGCCGTGGTTCATGGTTCTATGATGGGAGTAAAGAATAACGGATCGGTATCGAAAATGAAAATCTATTTTGCTTACTTAGAAGTGGATTTACGTTTTAAACCTTCTAAGGTAAGTGCTCTAAACACGGCCTCATGATTCTTTTGATTTATGATAAAACCCCACCGAGTGCGCTAGTACTCACCCCAAACTCTTTTCAAATCTTTTCACGTATGGAGGAAGGCCGGACTCGCGACGCCGAGGGGTGAGCTGCGGGTTCTTCATGCTATGCTTCCGCGATGTTGTGTTATATACGCTCTCGATAATTATGGATTCTTGTCCCTTATTCGCTTCGATTGGGAACAAGATTTGTTATGTTATTTTGTGTGAGTCTCGATACGAGCATGCTATGTGGTTGATTGGTCTAGTTGACGGGATGTAATGCTATTTTGCTTTCAGCATTACTTATAATAAACCGAGATCATGTTTTCGGGTTATGATATCGATATTATTCTGCTGGTGGATTGTTTGTGCACCCTCCCTTCGTGATATGTCCTAGTTATAGAGGAGATGCCGCCCGATTTCATGGTCACATCTTCTTATCATGTATGTTATATGTATCCTCTTCTTCCCCGCTTAACCCCACCCTAATCACACCCCGCATCCGTGCCTTCCCTCGTGAATTGGGGCGTGACATTTACGATCTCTTCTCCCATATCAATGACAACAAAATCAATCGAGACTAAAAGGTTACCCATTCTTATTAAAACATCTTCGATCACACCCTTCGGTACCTAATAGTTCCTCGACTATTTCCAATCGCATGTTTGGTTTGTTTTAACTCCCAAGTTTTAATGAGTTGAACAGAGAAAAGACATTGTTAATCCCAAGACTCAAATCAAGCATCCCGATGCAGATTTTCCATTACCAAAAGCAACATTAAGAGTAAAACTACCTGGATCGCATTGCCTTGGTTTGGGTTGGTACAGAATGGGCTTCTTCTTCTTCTCAACTACCACTTTCTTCATATCCCCCGTCTCCTGCCTTTCGACTATCAGACGGCTCGGAAATGGAACAGATGGCTCATAAACACTGTGAGGCTTTTCTTCTTTCACTCTGATCTCTTCATCAACCTCGCACTTTTCATTTTCACTTCCATAAGCAGTAACAGCCTTGACATGCTCCGATTGGCTAGGAAACTTTCCGTTTTGGTCTCGTCATACTAATTGTTCAACAGTCCCAGCCATCTGTCCCACTTGAGTTGCCAACTGTCCCACTTGAGTTTCCACTCTTTTCATAGATGCTTCCAAAGATTCAAATCTCAAGTTACTTGCTTGGATAAACGTATTTAGAGAATCCTCAAGCGATGGTTTTTTGGGAGCATCAATTTGTTGCTGAGTTTGCTGAGGTTGCTGTCCATGTGTCCATGTGCTGTACCGGTGATTGTTGTGTCCAAGAAGGATGGATCGTGGAGAATGTGCACGGACTGTCGAGCAATCAATAAAATCACGGTAAAGTATCGCTATCCTATTCCTAGGCTAGATGATATGCTTGATGAATTACATGGTGATGTTGTGTTTACCAAAATTGATTTGAAGAGTGGGTATCACCAAATTCAATTAGAGAGGAGATGAGTGGAAAAACTTTCAAAACTAAATTTGATTTGTATGAGTGGTTAGTAATGCCTTTTGGCTTAACTAATGCACCTAGTACATTCATGAGGTTAATGCACCATGTTTTGAGAACTTTCATTGGAAAATTTGTGGTTGTTTACTTTGATGATATTTTGATCTATAGCAAAAACGTGGATGAACATCTTGATCATGTACGTGCTGTTTTAGACACCTTAAGAAATGAATCGTTGTATGCTAATCTTAAGAAGTGTTCTTTTTGCATGGATAAAGTTGTTTTTCTTGGTTTTGTTGTAAGTGAAAATGGAATTGAAATGGAAAAGGAAAAAGTGAAAGCTATCTTAGATTGGCCAATTCCTCAAAACATGGCACAAGTAAGAAGTTTTCATGGTCTTGCAAGTTTCTATAGGAGATTTGTTAAGAATTTTAGCACAATTGCTGCACCTTTGAATGAAATTGTCAAAAAGGATGTTGGTTTTCATTGGGGTGATAAACAAGAGAATGCTTTTAATCTCCTTAAAGAAAACTAACTATCGCACCTATTCTTGCATCGCCTAACTTTAATAAGATGTTTGAACTTGAATGTGATGCATCCGGAGTAGGTGTAGGTGCTATTTTGTTGCGGGATGGAAAGCCAATCGCTTACTTTAGCGAAAAGTTGAAAGGAGCTCAATTGAACTATCTAACATATGACAAAGAGTCTGTATGCTTTGGTGAGAGCATTGGAAACGTGGCAGCATTACTTGTGGCCTAGAGAGTTCGTAATTCACACGGATCATGAATCTCTCAAATACCTCAAAGGTCAAGGTAAGCTTAGCAAGAGACATGTTAAGTGGGTGGAATTCATTGAATCATTTCCATATGTGATCAAGTACAAAAAGGGGAAGGAAAACATAGTGGCTGATGCGTTGTCTCGAAGGTATGTTTTGATCACTACTTTGAGTTCTAAACTTCTTGGTTTTGAAATGATTAAGGGGATGTATGCCAATGATTCTGATTTTGCTTCTATTTACTTAGCTTGTGAGCATGCTGCATTTGACAAGTTCTATAAGCATGAGGGCTATTTATTTAGAGAAAAAAAGTTGTGCATTCCTAAGTGTTCTATGCGTGAATTGCTGGTGCGTGAAGCTCATGGTGGTGGTTTAATGGGTCATTTGGAGTCCATAAGACTTTAGAAGTTTTGCACGTAACATTTCTTTTGGCCTAAAATGCGTGTTGATGTGGAAAGAATTTGTAGTAGATGTATCACTTGCATGCAATCGAAATCTAAATCTCATCCACATGGCTTGTATACACCTTTACCAATTCCTACTGCACCTTGGGAGGATATTTCCATGGATTTTGTTTTGGGTTTGCCTAGAACAAGGAAAGGTAGAGATTCAATTTTGTGGTGGTTGATGATTTTAAAATGGCACACTTCATTCCATGTCATAAGAGTGATGATGCATCTCATATTGCTGATTTGTTCTTCAAAGAAGTTGTTCGTTTGCATGGTGTTCCAAAATCAATTGTGAGTGATCGAGATGCTAAGTTTGTGAGTCATTTTGGCGTGTGTTGTGGAACAAATTGGGAACTAAGCTTTTGTTTTCTACTACTTGTCATCCTCAAACCGATGGGCAAACCAAGTAGTTAATAGAACTTTATCTCAATTACTTGAACTTTGATCCAAAAGAACTTGAAAAGTTGGGAAGAATGCTTACCATTTGCTGAATTTGCTTATAATCGAAATGTTCATTCTGCTACTAATTTTCTCCTTTTGAGGTTGTTTATGGTTTCAATCCATTGAGTCCGTTAGATCTAATCCGATACCAATTGAAGAGCGTGCGAGTCTTGATGGGAAAGCTAAGGCTGAATTGGTGAAAAAGTTGCACGAGAAGGTGAGGCTCAACATTGAGAAGAGAACGCAACAATATGTCAAGCAAGCTAACAAGGGCAGAAAACAAGTCATCTTTGAGCCGGGAGATTGGGTATGGCTTCATTTGAGAAAGGAGAGATTTCCTTCAAAAAGAAAGTCCAAGTTGCAGCCAAGGGGAGATGGACCGTTCCAAGTGATCGCAAGAGTGAATGATAATGCTTACAAACTAGACCTTCCTGTGAGTATAATGTAAGTGCTACTTTCAATGTTGCTGATTTATCTCCTTATTTTGGTGATCTAGATTCGAGGACGAATCCTTTCGAAGAAGAAGGGAATGATGGAGATGCATCCGAGCTGCCTAACGAGCTGTCCAACAACATGAAGATGGACCCATTGGTTATTCGAAGTGGGCCAATTACAAGGGCTAGAGCTAAGAAGATAAAGGAGTCCATGATGTTGTTGCTAGCTGAAATAAGGGCCCAAGTCCAAGACCAATCTACATTGGGCCAAATGGTGAATATTATTCAAGTTGATGGGTTGACTTATACTTGAAGTGTGGCCTCACAATTACATCACATTTGGAGGCCCAATTGAAGAATAAAATGGCTGAATTTTCGTGCATGAAGAGAGGCCAAGTGAAGAGTCTATCTAGCTAATTAAGTGTGTGTTAATAAAGTGACTTTTGGAGTCCAAGAGTTATACCTATGTTTATGAGTTACAATTATGTTATTATTAGTCATTTAGGAGTTATAATTAGTCATTTAAGAGTCCTAAGTAGTGCTATGAGTGTGAGGAACTCAAGAGTTATTTGCAGCCTATAAATAGGCTTGTAAATCATTTGTAAGAGGACACATTGATATATGAACGAAAATAGCATTTGCTTTGTGAGTTAAATCCTCTTTGTAGAGTATTTCACTTGTTTATGAACTTATCAAGATACTTGAGCAAGGTCTTGTATGCTCAACCATACCGAGGTTCTTGGCTGAATTATATAGTCAACGGGTCGAGGTTTCTACGCCTAGGGTGATCAAACCGATTCTCGATCTAGGGAGGCCGCCTAACTCTTTACGTGGGTTCTTGGATCTTTATATCCAACGGTCCTTCGTCCGTATCACCATATCTAGATCTATGAGGTAGTTCTTGAACCATACCGCCTCCTTAGTAGCCTCCAAAGCGGCTACATATTAGGCTTCCATGTTAGAGTCCGCAATGCATCGCTAGTTTGCACTCCGCCAGGATACGGCTCCTCCTCCCAAGGTAAACACATAGCCTGAGGTAGACTTTTTCTCTTCACGGTCAGCTTGGAAATCCAAGTCTTAATAACCCAAAGGCATTAGACTATCTGCTTGGTAAACTAGCATATAATCTCGAGTCATTTTCAGGTACTTGAGTATATGCTTTACCGCAGTCCAATGAGCTTGTCGTGGGTTAGATCGATATCTAGCTACTATGCCTACCGTGATAGCGTATATCCGCCTCGCATAAGCATTGCATACATGAGACTTCCTCATGGAAGCGTAAGAAACTTGTCTCATTTTCTCCATCTCATTTTGCAGTCATAGGTGACTGCTCCTTAGACAAAGGAACACCCTGCCTGAAAGGTAGCAATTCCTTCTTGGCGGTCTGCATGCTAAAACGAGTAATCACAGTATCAATGTAAGACGCCTGAGATAAGCTCAACATTTTCCTCTTGCGATCTCAGTAAACCTTGATCCCAAGAATATACGCTGCATCTCCTAAGTCTTTCATTTGAAACTGATCGGATAACAAACTTTTTACGTCTGATAACAGCTTCACATTGTTGCCAAGTAGAAGGATGCCATCTACGTAAAGTGCAAGAAATACCACATCACCGTAGACATCCAATCGATACACACATTTCGCTAGGCAACTGGTAAATCCATAGGACTTTACCACTTCATCAAAGCGTAAGTTCCATGATCGGGAAGCTTGTTTAAGTCCATAAATGGACTTCTTAAGCTTCCATACTAGATGCTCTTCACCATTCACCACATAACCTTCGGGTTGCTGCATATAGATGTATCTACCTTCTTCAAGCTAACCGTTTAGAAAAGCGGTTTTCACATTCATTTGCCAAACCTCAAGGTTTAGGTGAGCTGCTATGGCCAGAAGAATTCTGATGGACTTGAGCATTGCTACAGGCGAAAAGGTCTCATCGAAATCGATGCCCTCAATCTGAGTGTACCCTTTCGCCACAAGCCTGGCTTTAAAAGCCGAAACCTCTCCATCTCGAATCTCTTCCTCTTGTATACCCACTTACTACCGTGGCTTCCTTGCCATCCGTAGAGGTGTCTTTTCATACATCCATAGTCATATGGACTCAATTTCTAAGACCATAGTGATGTGCCATGATCTTGCATCAAGATCTTGTATCGCCTCACCAGATATCCATGGGTCGATTACGACTTGCTCGTTTCTCGGACTAAATCAAGATTCACTCACGAACATAAATCGCTTCAGTTACGAACAACCCTCCCACTACGACGAGGTGCCACTGCACAATGACAACGGTGGGTGCAAGAACTGTGGTTCTCTATCTCGCACAACCTGGTCGGATAGGTTCCATTTGTACTTCGGTATTCCAATGGAACTCCACCCATTTCAATTTCTTGAAGTATTTGGTGTCGATCTCTCCCACTAGACACCACATCTCGCACCTTTGGTTTAATCGGTGCATGAATACGATCATCTTCTAATTTTCAAGTATGATTTCAACTTTGGATTTATGGTTTTCATATAATACTCTTCTAATAATCGGGAATTAGTGTTAATAACGACCTTCTGATCCTTAGTACTATAGAAATAACCACCATTCGTGTTTCTCGGATAGCCAATAAATAGCCTTGCTTCAGATCTAGCCTCCAAATTGTCAGCTTTCTTGTTCAGCACATGTGCTGGATTGCCCCATATCCTTATGTGGTTTAAATTAGGCTTGCGCCCAAACCATAACTCGAAAGGGGTCTTATCGACTGACTTGGACGGTACTAGATTTAGCAAGTACGCTACTGTTTCTAAGGCATACCCCAGAACGAAATAGGCAATGTTGCATAACTCATCATTGATCTAACCACACTACAAGAATTTCGCTAATAGACCACGGGGAATGCCCATGGTCTATTTCAAAATCCGCGTGGTCTACAAAGGTGTAGTCTATTACGCAGCGGTTATAGACCACGTGATTTTCATGGTTCATTCAGTTATAGATCACGTTGAAACCGCGTGGTCTATAATGTTATAGACAACGGGCCACCGAAGGTGAACCACGCACCTTTCCCGCCGCTCATGACATTATAGACTATGCGGTTTTCACCGTGGTCTATAATCGAATAGACCACGCCGATTTCCCGTGGTCTATAACTCAATAATATATTTTGTTATTTTATTATTTATTTAATACCGTTTTCATAATTTGAGTGCATGTTTCGCTAATTAAAATAATAATCCAAAAATAGATATAAAATATTTCTCATAATATTTATATCAAAATCAAGGTACACATCTCATAAGCATTCAAAACGTTATATCCGGAAATTCTAATCAGCACGTATTTTCTAACTAGCTACTAAAATTTATCAAAAATATCCATTCACCATCTTAAACCTGATTACAAGGCGTTTAGAAAACATGTCGATATATTTGTTTCTTTGAGTATTACATTAAATCATCACTTATGCATAAATTGAAATTACAGTCACAAAATTGGAAAAATAGGATTAAAATAAATTACACCTATTATTGATATTCATGTAGTTTTGTCCCAAATATGCACATATATTCATAATATATGATTTAGATATTAAATAATAGCATAGGATAAAGTTATTACACATTTTGTGAAATAAAAACCTAATTAAATAGGGTTTCAATTTTATAAAAGCAAACCTTCGATTTTTATGGTTAAAAATCTGATTTAATGCTTAATAATATTCATATATATCATATTATAAAGTTTAGATACCATAGGATAATTTAATGGTATCATTTCATGTGATAAAACCCTTATTTATAAGTTTAGGGTTTCGAAATTAAAATTAGAGAATATCGAGTTTAATATCTCAAATATTGATTTTACTAATCATTAATACTGTAATTATATAAAATAATAATAGGAAATTAATTATTAAAATTTCCGAGCATAAAACTCATTTTCAAATCGTCTCTAGGCGTTACGTTAACGTCTCAAAGCGTTCAAAATCGACTCATCTCAAAATGGTGCAGATGAGTTCATACTTACTAAATAAATATATTCCATTTAATAAATGAATTAAGATGAAATTAATTCCAAGCTTCCTTTGCTGAAAAATTTCATGAAAGCGGCGTTCGATCTGCGTTTGACGTTAAAACATATGACGAATCATTTGTAATATATCTTTCCTTTAATTCACAATCTAGTGAATTATGAAAAGTTCGTTATAACGATATCGTATCGAAATCACAAGATTAGCGTCAGTAAAAGATAATATCTGAAAAACCCTAATTACGGGTTTAGAATACTAATTCATATTCGTTTCTTTGGAATATTACAATATATAATAGGAACTCACTTTATAAAAATAGAGATTTAATTCCATTTATGCAAATAATGGAATTAAATATTCAATTACTCTTAAATCCATCAAAATCACTTTCTAAATTTTCCATCATCAAATATAATTAAAATATAATTATAAAATATATTCTTGATTCTAAAAATCATTTAAAATATTTTGCTCTTAATCGAGACTTAATCGGAACGCGCGTCACAAAAAATAGATTTTGAAATTCTAATTTTAAAATCAAGACTTATTTGAGCATGTACATCGTCTCAGACCATTTAAATCTAGGTCTTCTTATTCTAAATAAGATCTAAGAATCTTATCTCAAATTCTATCTCAAATCTGCGAAATTCTATCTTCTCACTTGAAGCTTAACGTCAAAGCTTCTACAACCAACTCTTTCTTAAGGATTGATGCCTTTCTTATTAAGCTCTTAATCACGAGCTAATCTCTACTAATACTGGGTATCAGGTTGTTCTCATCATAGAACCAAGAACCACTTCGGCGTATCCCGCCACCCATCACATCTCATTCATTCAGCCCGAACATATCCCAAGCCGCGTATCCGGTGGCTAACTCGTGTGGACTTGGGTCAAATCGTCGAACCATAACCACCTCATTACCATTTCGTGGACTTAGGGTCTATCCCTTCGTAACCATAACCACGTGTTCGGGTCTATCCCTACGATCAATACTCAAGATGGTGATCAACCCACCGAATAGAGATCCGTCAAATCCATATAGAGCCACTCTCGGATCGTAGAACGAATAACTTCACCAAAACATTTTACGGCGCATGTTTTATTTTGAAATATCGAGTAAATAACTCAAAATAAGCATATATAACCCAACACGACAAAACGTACGCGGAGATATCTGAATCCGATGACTTCACCGATCGCCTGGTAGGTAACAGTAGACGGAAAAACTTTTGGGGTCACATCCCACAAAGCAAAGCAACATCGTGATCCAAACGAAGATCGTGAAAACTAGGTTTCGACTTTCGAACCCATATTTGGCACTCTCGGTTTTAAAATCAACTCGATGCGAGAGGAAATATATTCGGCATCAAGACCTATAATAGTACTTTCAAAATATGCATGCGAAGTTGACTCAAATCTTAGCAGAAGAAGCTTCAAAATCGATGCTATCCTCGATCTAGGATAAACCATCCAAAATCGATGCATGAAATGGAAACATAAGCAATATGCATGACGAAGAACATGGAATGACAAACTACGTTGAAAATGGATAACCTGATGTACTTTCTTTAGAAAACTCAAGCAACGAACATCCGATCCATGTAAAGCGAGAAGAACGGAATCGGTACTTTAGTGGAATGCATAGCCCGAACTCAAAACCTAAAGGACCCGTGGGTGGCCGTGACCGTCGGACGAGAGGCGGCATGGTGGCACGGCGGCGGCGTGTGGCCATCGGCGGCCTCGCGTTTTCCGCCTCGTCCTTTAGATCCCGAGTTCTATGCTATACGATCTACTAAAAGGCGGAATAAAAATAAGAAAAGGAAAAAAACGGGCTGTCGGGAGGGCGTCGGTGGTGGCGGCGGCAGAATGTGCCACCGCAGCACTTCCGCTCGATCCCCACTCCTCCAGCCTCAGCATGCAGAGCTGCTCGGCTCGTCCGTAAACAGGAGAGCGAAGAAATGAATGTTGAAAATGAAGGCCCTAGCCTCCTTTTATAGGAAAAGGGTGCTGATGCTACTAGCCCTTTTCAAAACGCAAAGCGAGCAACTTTGGAACGGACTCCAAATTTAGCAAACTTGGTATCCATGGACACGAAATAAAATACGACGACTATAAACAAGATATGCTTTAAAGACCAATGAAAAGTTCGATTTTCGATAACTTCCCGAGTGCCAAACCTTCATGGGTGGTCGAAACCTGATACTTAGTGTCTATGAATTGTCATAAGACACTCTTCACAACACCGATGGTTTCGTGCGATCGATCACGAAACTAAAAGTCAACCTTTTACCTTTCGAAAACGTGCCATGCAAACTGATGCTTCGAAGGCGGGTATTACATTTTTCTTACTTGATTACTATGCATTATAAGAGTTCATTTTGGTTATATTATTTTCAACATACTTGTAGGATGATCTTGTACAGAAAAGAAAGAAGGTGTATTTTGCAAAAGTCTCAATGATGATATCCTCACAAACTGGAGAAGCCCGACCATACGGTGTGCAAGAGGGTTGGTTATCTTGTTACTCAACAGCTTACTACAATAAAAGTAAGGATAAGAGAATGGAAGTTCTTGTGCAAGAAATGAAGTTGGAATTTGAGAACAGTTGGTGAGATGAATGCAAAGATGATGGTGAGATGCAGTGAAAAGATGAATGAAAAAATGTCGAGTTCAAGAATCTGATATTGAAGAAAGAAATGGAGAATGAGCATATCAAGAATGATGTTGAAGGAAAGAGCGTTGCTCGACCAAGAAACCGAATAGGAAGTATGCTTATGATTCGGATAATGTGGAAGAAGTTCATATTGGTAATCTCACACGTTAAACAACCAAAAAGGTATGTATGGTTACTAGTTATTATATATATCAACTTAGTTTTAACTATTAACTAAAACAACTTTTCGGACGAAAAGAGGTACATTGCAGCCAATAAAGTTCGAACAATGCAGTGGTCTAGACCATTAAGGATGTTGTATATGAGTACTAGATACGATCTGAAGGTGGAATCGATATTACATGGAGTTGAATCCATCAATGCATCTTGTGTACCTACATCGGTAAGTGTGTTTAAGATTGTTCTAATTATAATCTAGAAAATTTTGATATTAATTATTATGTTATGGAAATTTGTAGGCACTTATATAAGGAATGTAAAATGCAAACCTTCTTGATAGATTTGGTTTTAACGCATATGAGATATCACACAATCGAGTTGATGGAACAGAAGTCAAGTATCATAGGTAAAGGTTGATTGGTACCGAGCTAAGCAACTTGTTTTGATGCCATCAATGTCGGGTATGTGAAAATAATAGATATATCGTAGTTAATATGCTATTATACATTGTACTTTGTGAAGCTTAATTACATATATTCTTCTTAGTTGGCATTGGATTCTTTTGGTGATCGATCCTCTATTGAGACCATATATGGATGGATCCTTTAAGTGATGAAGGTCATGTGGAGGAGTACAAGTCTATCATGGAAGCGTAAGTTTGTTTATATTGAGTTTTACTTATTGTATGTGTTTTGTATCATAATCCACTACATATATGTTTTGCAGGGCCTAAAATGTTCATATGAGCATAGGAAAGAGAGGAGACATAATATCTTGTGGGAAATGGTCAAGGTATGAAAACACTGCCATAACACTTAATTATGAAATTTTTGTCGTTCAAAATGTACATAACTCTAATTATGCATTTCATAGTGTCAGAACAACTGATGGAAGCGATGTGGATTCTATGTCATGCTACATGAGAGATATTATTGAGGGTTATGGTTCGGATAACATCATTGCAATTCCTACTATGGTAATCATAAAGTGGCATTTTAATCCATAATTTTCTAAATACTAATTCTTTACTTTTTACTAATAGAATGTTTATTTTGTTTTATTGTTTTCTAGGCTTTTACTCGAAAAAGAAATCGATGAAGTCGGTATAGAGTGGTCCAGTTAGTGTTGATTCTATGGTGGTTGTGATGGTAAGTTTCATACTTTTGTTGAACATAATGATTTTGATGTACTAAATTTTATTTCTTACTATTTTACATCTTATTCTAATAATGTAGATGAGATCAAGTTAGATGATTGATGTTGTTGAAGCAAAGATGGTGAAATGCTTGAAGATGGTGAAGTTGATTTTTTTTATGAATTTTAGTAGCTAGTTAGAAAATATTTGTTGTTG